>JAJEJO010001508.1:116335-148799 GCA_020662805.1 Glaucomys volans
CGCTAAGTTGCTGAGGCTGGCTTTGAACTCGCGATCCTCCTGCCTCAGCCTCCCAAGTGCTGGGATTACAGGCGTGCGCCACCGCGTCTGGCACTTTTTTTTTTTTAATACTGGGGATTGATCCCAGGGGTGCTCTGCCACTGAGCTACACCCCCAGCCCTTTTTATTTTTCATTTAAGACAAGGTCTGGCGGAGGTGCTGAGGCTGGCCTCAAACTTGCCATCCTCCTGCCTTCCTGGGATTATGGGCGTGCACCCCTGCGCCCGGCCCAACATGATTTCTTAGGCCTTCATATGTGATTAAAAGCGTACAGCTGACGGCTGCAGGTGTAGCCTGGTGGTAAACCACTTGCCTCCCATGCACAGGGCACTGGGTTGGATCCCTAGTGCTACCAAAAAAACAAAAGTGTGTGTCTGAATGTGTGTGTGTATACGCAGGTACGCGTGCACACGCCCACGTGTGTACATGGAGGGTGCGCCCACGAGAACACACAGAGCAGGCTTTGGAGGGAAGGGACCTTCCTTGCCCTTAGCCTCGCCCCAGGTCAGCCCCACTTCCCACTCAGCCCTCCCGCCCTTCCCTCCAGGCGTCTTCCCTGCTCACGGTCCCCCACACACCTGCCTCCTGCGCCCCTCCAGGCCACCTCTCCGGCCGTGCTGCTTTCCCTCGTGGAGCACCTCCTCATCTGAGGCCAATCTGTGGCTTGGGTGGCGATTCCTGAGAACCGCGTCTCCCCTGGCTGGAATTCCTCAGCCTCGTCTTGCTCTCAGTTTCCCCAGCACATCCCAGGGTGCGTGCCGGCCCCCCATGTGCAGGCCTCTACTGCTTCCAGGGGCGCCTCGGAGCCGAGGCTCTCCAGTCACCCTTTCTAACTGTCCTTTCTCTGTCCCTGCCTTCGTGTCCTGCAGCATCTGTTGGTCAGGCTGGGACCTCGGTGTGGATGCTCTGTTCCTTGAGTCTTTGTAGATCTTCACTCCCCTCTCACCAAAATTGTACTTCAGCTTCCAAATCTTCCGTTTTCGTTTCAGCAGCCACATTTTAGAATCCAAGAGTTCCTGTAGCCTTCCTCTTTGACACGGTCCCCTCTGCCGCCCCTATGGAAACTCTCCAGCTTGTAGCCGACGGGGGTGATGTGAGCGAGGGCTCGCTCAGCATCCCGCTTTAGCGATGTTGGGGTGAAGCCAGGTTCCCATCTGTGGCCCTGCCCATTTTCCTCCTGTGCGAGAAAATGACAGCACTCAGCGCTTCTGGAACACTCGGCTCTGACACGGGCGTGTGGAGGTCCACGCAGTGACTGTCCTGCGCACGCTCAGCTCTGACGCTCTGCTGCTCCCCTCGGGCCTGCTCCCGCCTCAGACTCCAGCCAGTGCCGGGGGTCTCCCTCAGACCCTCCCGTGGGCTCAGGCGGAAGAGCTCCCGGAGCTGGTGACCCGAGTCCACAGCCTAGCGTCAAGGGTGCTGCCAGGGGCAAGGAGTGGGCAGTGCGTGTGGGCCGGGCACTCCATGCCCAGCAGCTCTTTGAAGCCCGTTCTCGGAGGTCTGTGTCTTCCTGCGATGGAGTAAATTATTGGCCATTGGTGATCAACTCAGCCTTCATCCCGTCTCCCCTCCCTAACCATGCAGCTGGTTTCCTGGCACCCAGCCCCTAACCTGAGGAACCCCAGCCCCAGTCGCCTCCCTAGCAGGCCAGAACAAAACCAAGCTTCTCAGGAGCTGTGTGTCGGGAGAGATCCTGGTGTGGTGCGCGCCTGTCATCCCAGCAATTCAGGAGGCTGAAGCAGGAGGATCACAGGTTGGAAGCCAGCCTGAGCAACTTAGAAAGGCTGTAAGCAACCTAGTGAGACCCGGTCTTAAAAAAAAGGGCTGGGATGTGGCTTAGTGGCTCAGTGCCCTTGAGTTCAATCCCTAATACTAAAAAGAAAATAGAGATAGAGACCAATTTTGGTTTTTTGAGTCGGGGTCTTGCTGCATTCCCCAGGTTGGCCTTAACTCTGGGCTCAAGTCATCCTCCCACCTCAGCCTCCCAAGTAGCTGGGAATATGAATGTGCGCCAGTACATCCCATTCTACCCGCAGTCCCTAGCCTTGGGCTGCTTAATGGCAAAACGGGTACAATTCAAAAGGCCCGGCCGCTGCCAGGCTCTCAGGCTCCCGTTGAGTGGGTAGTGATTAGGCTGGTGTACGCTCGTGTCGTTTGGAAGCTTCCAGGAAAGGCAGGCGTCCCTGCAGCCTCGCCAGACTCCAGGAGCAGGAGTGGCCTCCCCTTTTCAGACACGTAACTGAGCAGAGACTCGACAGCCTCTCTGGCTCGAGCCTCCTTGCAGGTGCTGTGATTTCTTTCACATAGAAACTCATTTGCTTTGCTCTGCCCTCAGCGACTGTCCTTCTCTTCCTTCATGCCCAGCCTTGCCACCTTGAAGGGTCGCTAGGTTCCCCCAGGTGCCGGTCCACACCACAGGCGGAGCGGCCAGGCCAGCAGGGGCCTCCCCTCAGCGCCTGCGCTTCAGGTCGGTGGGGTTCCGAGGGCACAGGGCTGGCCTTGCCACGGGCAGGCCCTCATTCCCTGCTGACCCCGACTCAGCCAGGCAGGGTAGCCCCCCCCAGCCCTCAGGACTCTGGCGGGGCTTAAAGACACCCTGCTGGCTTCTTCTGCCAGCTCTGGGAGTCGAAGCCCTGGTCCTGTGACCGCTGTCTCTAGTAGGATGGGGGTGATGGGGAAGAAGGAAAAAGAAAGGGTCCCCTCGGACCGCTCCCTGTGTGGGGCCACATGGCCCTTGGAGGTCTTCTTGCTGGCAGGCCTGGGACTTGGTGTTTGTGCCTCGGAGGGTACAGAAGCTGCAGGTCCAGCGCGTCTCCACGTTGCCACAGCTCCCAGGTGGCTGGGACATTGCTGCCGTGGAGTCCAGTCCCGTGCAGCCCTGGGAGCTCTGCCCACAGGTGCCGCACGCCCTGTTGGCCGCACCCTCGCATCCCTGGCGATTCCCTGCGATGCCCTCGTGGTGTGCCCCTGTGGGCCTCCTTTAACCCCCTGTCCCTCCCGTGGCCAGGCCATTGGCCACTGCCCACCAGTCCGTGAAAGCCCAGATTTAGAACCCATTGCCCACTGTCCAGCTCTTCTGTCACCGTGGGAAACCAGCGCTCCACAGCCCTGCAGCTGGCTGGGGTTGCCTTCCTCCCCGGGCGTGGGGCCTTCCCGAAGGCGGCTCTCCGCTCTCCTTGGAACTGCCGCCGCCCGCCCGTGCACCAGCAGCCCTGAGTTGGTCAGTACGAGCTGTTCGTAGGGCGCTGGTGACGCTAGAACGGGCAGCTCCTCAGGGGTTCCAGGGTCAGTCCTGGGGAGCCCTCCCAGGCAGCATGATCGTGCGGAAGCCATGTAAATTCTCCAGCCCAAACACCGGAGAGTTGTCCCTGGAAAGCCTTCCCACTAGTCTTCTGCCGTCAGCCCCAGATCGCTCCCCAGGGTGCTGCAGTTTGTCCCCACAGGTGTGCCACCTTCTGTCTGCACCGTGTAGGCTCGGAAGTCTTACTGGTTTGCATTTAGAGCATCCAGTTAATGCTGCCTGAAGGACAGGTTTACAGTGCCAGGTGGGGACACATCCCTGGTCAGACAGAGGGCCCATCCCTGCCATGCAGCCGACAGTCCCCCACAGACACTTCCCTCAGCCCTGCCCTCATGTCTTGACTGTTGCCTCCCTCAGGGCTTCAGTCACAGGTTACAATACTGGGAAGAAGTGACCCCAGGCCAAGGGGACGTGAACCCTCTCTAAACACTCCAGCTTTCATATCCAAATATAGATTTCTGGTGTCCCAGGACGCTACCTTTAAGCAGCGCTCAGTACTCATCATGGCACCCTCGAGTACTGCCCTGGGTGTCGTGGTTTAGACATGAGGTGTCCCCCAGAAGCTCACGTGTGAGACAATGCAAGAAAGTTTAGAGGTGAAATGATGGGGCTGAGCGCCTCCAACGGATGGGCAGGTGAGCCAGGTGGTGTGGCTGGAGGAGGCAGGCCGCGGCTGTGCCTTTGGGGTTTATGTTCTTTTTCATTTTTTCTTTGGTACCAGGGATTGAATCCAGGGCGCTTGCCCACTGAGCCACGTCCCCAGCCCTTTTATTTTTTGTTTTGAGACAGGGTCTTGCTAAGTTGCTTGGACCTTGCTAAATTGCTGAGGCTGGCTTTGAACTTGCAGTCCTCCCACTTCAGCCTCTGGCATTTCAGGTGTGTCACCATGTGCCCAGCGCCCAGCATGGGGTTTCTTTTGTCCTGATTGAGCAGAGCGCTCTCTGCTTCCTGAGCTGCTTTTCTCTGCCATTCACTTTCACCACGATGTTTCCTCTCACCTTGGGCCAATAAATTTTTTCCTCCTCTAAAGTTGTTCTTGTCAGGTCTCTGGTGGCAGCAACTAAAGAGCTGACTGCAGCGCCAGCCGACCCTCCTGCCTGCTTCCTTCTGCTCCCCTGAATGCTCGTTTTTCCACCCGCTTGCTGGACTCTCTGGGTTGGAGGCCTCCAGAAGCGCTTGGTTTCTGTCGCCATTTCACTTTCAGGGATGGATCAGGAAAGTCAGCCGGCAGCTCTGCAGACCTGGCTGGCTTCTCAGCCCAGCGCCTTCAGGCTGAACCGGTGAGCGCCAACCAGAATGCTCTGGGCACCCGAAAACCAGAAGGAAGCTTGCGTTGAGTTGGGTAGCAGCCGCTTCACTAGCTGTTCCGTCCCCAGCTGGGTCCTGTCCCTCGGTGGGGTGCGCAGCCTCCTGACTGCATCTGTATTGTGCCACGTCCTGGCAGAGAGTGGCTGGTGGGTGTGTCTGCGTGCAGGTCACCTGCGGGCGCCCTTTGTCTGCGGCCCCAGGAGCCCGTGCCTGCGTGAGCCTTGGGTACCTTTTACATAAATGCAGTGTTTTCCCCAGTTCTGTGGGCCTTTTCTTCTGTGGTTCCTGGGTTTGGTTTTGTGTCCTGAAAGTGACCTGCCCGAGTGAGCAGAGTCCCTGCTGGGTGGGCGGGGGTCCTGGCTTGTCAGGGCGACAGTTCTTCCTGGACTCAGGCACTTTCCACAGGCGCTGGCCTCCATGGCGTTCGTGACCCGGTCCACCTTGCCCACCGCTGTCTAAGGGCGGGAGGGTTCTCACAGGCTGGGGAGGAATAACCCAGAGCATCGGTCTTTCCCGCAAGGTCTCCGTGCAAAGTGCGAGCAGTGGCCTTGTTTTCCTTAGGTGTTGAAGGTCTCTGGGGCTTTCAATGGCCTAGCTGCCTCACTGGGTGAGCAGGCCCTGGTCAGATGCCCCTGCTCTCGGGGGTTCGGGACTCTCCTCTCTGCTTCCCTCACTTAGAGGCAGCTGAAGCCTTTGGGCTGTGGAGAGTTAAGAGGATCAGGTCGTGTCCCCACGGCCTTGGGGAAAGGCCATCCTAACAAACTGTGAAAAACATGTTTTCTGGGAAGTGAGAACAGCTCCCCAGAGGCCCGGGTGGAAACAGGGCCAGGCCGAGGGAGCCCTGTGAGCTGATGGTGGAATTCAGTCCTGGCTGGAGTCAGCCGCCGTGAACACGGGAGCAGCAGGTCAGCAGAGCGAGGCCTCCAGGGCCAGCTTCTCCTGTTCCAGAAGGGCCTTCCGGTGTCCGGCCTCCTGGCCAGGCGCCAGGAGCCTAGGGCAGATCACCATCTCTCGCAGCGTGTGGCCGGATCCAGATGGGGACTCTGCTTTATCCCCTTCTTCCCAAAGAGATTAAGGAAAACTCAGATCACTCAGCCTGTGCAGAGGGTTCCGGACCCAGTTAGATGCTCTGCATCTGAGTGTTCCTGTGGCCTGACGCGCTCCTGACCCTCCTCTCCGGTGCCCGCTCGTCCTCCCCACAGTGTACTCGCGCTCCCTCCAGGGTAGCTGGCCAGGCCGCCACTCACGTTGCCAGGCGAAGCCCAGGCTGTTTTCCAGGCAGACATTAGACGTGGGCTCTTGATCTTCTGGAGGCTGAGAGGCCTTTCTCCAGCCCTGGAGGTGTCCCTGAAGTCGCCCTTTGTTGTCTGCTCTGAACGCAGCACTTAGCTTGCCGCCTCCTCAGTGCCCCTTCCTGGGAAGGTCTTTCCCTAGTGGCGTTTCTGTGGCCCTTCACCTCGCTCCACGCTCTTGGCAGCCCTAATGGGCCCGCAGCCCACCTCCCACTGCGAGGCGCTTTGTGGACTTCGTGCTTTGTGGGCGAGGGATCAATGAGGCCGTTATTATTTCAGAAGATAACTGGGTTTCCTTTCCTGGACTTCAAAGTGAGCAATCATGGCGGTGTCCTTTGTGACTCATGGCAAGGTTGAAACACAGGGAATGTGGATTCTCCATCTTAGGGCTCTGGCTGTGGCGTTAGCCAAGTCATTTCAGCTTGCTGGGCCTCAGTGTTGTCATCTGTCACTCAAGGTCACGCATGCTTGTTTAGGTTGTGCTTCATTAAGGCCCTCGGAGGTTGGCTTGCTCTGTTGTTAACTTCGTGGGTTTGTTGTCAGCTGCCAAGCCTGCCACGGAGCACATGTGACCCTGGACATCAGTCTGGATAAATGGGCAGCCAGGCGAGTGGTGGAGGAGTGAGCCTCTGCAGTAGGGAACCCCCGCGAGTGTCGTGGGCATCTAGCAGAGAACGATCCTAGGGTCCCCGTTCTGCAGGCTGCCGTCCGTGCCCTTGTGACTTCCCATCTAGCTACTATTGGCTGCTCCTGTGCCCGCCCCACACCCAAGAGTAGCCACAGACCCAGGAGGAAGCCTAAAGGACCCCAGCAAGCCTGAGAGCTCCAGGAACCCGGAGCAGGTGTCAGACCTCTGGGAGAAAGGGAGAGAGGGAGAGAGGGCGTGAAGAGCTGGGAACACAAAGCCTCTCTCCGCAGGGGACGGGCAGAGGGACACCATCTGCCCTGTTAGGGCCACAGCATCCCAGCCTGAACTCAAAGGCAGGGAAAGACAGTGGAAGCAGGCCTTTCTGTGCGGAGCCCTTTGTCCTCCCGAGGTCACGGGTTTCAGCTCTGTCGAGCTGGGTGACAGCCACGGGTAGAGCGAGTCCCTCCATGTTTCCCATTGCTTTTGCCAGCACTGGCCTGAGAGCTGCCTGCATTCCTTGGCTCGCACCCCTTCCTCCATCTTCAGTGACAGTGGCAGAGTGCCTCCAAATCTTACTTTGCCTCGCTTTCTGTCCAGATCTCTCTCCCAGCCCCTCCATCCCCTCTGCTTCTGTTGACGTGGCTCCTTCTCTTTCTCTGACAAGTTTGCCTTCCTCCCTGGAAGGATCTTTCTGATTCCATTGGGCCTACAGCAATAGCTCGGGTAATTCTCACCTCACTGTCCTTCCTCAGAAGCCCCTGGTGCTGTGTGAGCACGTTCAGAGGCTTAGGAAGCCATCCGGGACACCTTCGGGCAGATCCTGCACATCACGCCCACTTGCAGGGCACTGCCTCCTGGGAACCAAAGGCCGTCCGTCCGTGCTCAGCTGCTCCCTCCAGGGCGAGCGAGCGCTGTGGCATGATGTTCTTGAATCCCACCCCCACCCCCCACAGTCGCCACGGTGGCAGGTGGAGGAAGCGGGGAGGCAAGAGAGGAGGGCTGAATGGGGACAGTGGCGGGGAGGGGGGGCGGTTCAGGGACTATTTTAGTGGCAGACTCAGGCAGTTTGTGTTGGGATGGGCCATGTAAGGGGAAGGTCAGGACTGGTCCCCAGATTTCCAGCTTTGGTGGCTGGTCCGAGGAGCTGCTCCGACTGAAGGAGGTCTAGATAGCAACCTTTGGTCTTGGGCCTGTTGAACTTGAAAGCTGTGGGACACCCAGGCGGGAGTGACTCTCAGACAGCTGGAGATGAGTCTGGGGGTCGGAGGAGAGGCCTGGCTGGAGAGAGGTGGGAGCCAAGAGTAGAAATGGCATAAACTCTAAGAGTGAGTGCCTCAGGGGTGGGAAGAAGCCAGGAGGCCAGGGACACCCCTGGGCGTGCTCACAAGGGACCGGAGCCCGGGGAAGGAGCCACCGTGGACGCCAAGAGACTGGGGCAGGGGTGTAGTTGGGTCTGCTTGGTGGGCCTCGGGGGACACAGGAACCTCTGAAAAACAGTCCTGTGTGCACTGATGCTGTGACTGCCGTGCGCCTCCCAGTGGGGCCTGTGCAGCTAAGAGAGGGACAGCGGGAGAGCCCTGGGGCTCCACACGGTGTCCCGCTGGCGGGGAGCAGCAGGGGAGCATGTAGGGCGCCGCTGGGCCTCGTCTCCCCGGGAGCGATGCCTGCAGCGGTGGTTGGCCCGATGGCCTGTGGACCACTTTCTCAAGACCCTGCCAGGAGAAGAGAATGGTGGGTGGCAACTAGATGCAATTAGGTGGTGGCTTGTTTTGAAGTGGGTGACATTTGAAAACCGTTGCCACCAGCAGGGTGGGCTCCAGCGAACCACTCAAAGTCGCTGTTCCCAGGGTCCTGGTGCCTGACTCCTGGGTCTGGCCACTGGGAAGACCACACTCTGAGCAAAGAGGGGCCTGGGGGGCGGCTGCAGGGCTGTGGTGGGCAGTCAGTGCAGAGCAGGACCCGGGAACCAGGGCCAAGCTGTGGAGGCCGGGCAAGGAGGACCCAGCAGCGAGCACTGGGACCCAAGGCCAGAGTATCCCGTGAGAGCACAGGAGTGGCCCGGTGGGATTATGGGTCCCCTCATCTGGGACTTTGCCCAGAGCCTCAGGATTGGTGGAGTAGGACATTTTGGGAAAGGGGAGCACTTAATGGTTCCAGGAGGGCCTGTGAATCTCCACTTTCTTGTTATTTTGTGGGGTTTTTGGTGCACATTTGTTATATAAAATACTGGTTCAATTTCTGGGATTTTGGAGAGGGATTCATGGCTTTCGTCTGCATTTGCAAGGGGCTGCATGACCCTAAAAAGTTCCAGTGTCGTCTCACCAGATGATGTCTGTCTGGTCTCCAGGCGGCTGTTACAGAACTGCAGGGAAGTGTTCTGGCCACTGGCCACCATGGGAGGGAGCCCTGCTCCCCCGTCCCGGTCCTCAGCTCTTTGTCCTCGGATTTCCAATTTATACTTCCTGGGCTCTGCAGCCTCCAGCTGGTGGTTCAGGGTGACATCACGTCTCTCTCTCGCATTTTCACACCCTTCTTTGATTACTGCTCATTTTTCTGTGCGATTACTGCGGACACCGATCCCATCGCTGCGGGTTTCTGTTGGCCTTCGATGTGCTGTCCTGAGCCTGGCACAGCGTGCCCCTCGCCCTGCAGCTGGAGTCACACCTGGTCTGCCTCCCATCGTCTCCGCAGGTCTCTGGGCTCACGTTGGCCTGAGCCCTGGATGCGGGCAGCTTTTCTCTCTGACTTTCCCCCTCTGCGCTGTGAGGATCGGGTCTGCAGGGTGAAACGTGAGCTTGCCCGCTTTGCCGCGCTCCCATTTATGCTGACGTGCTCCCTTCTTATCAGTTTCCATGTGAAAACGGAGCTGGTGGAGCCTGGTAACAGGTCCCGTGTCTGCGGAAACCTGGGAGGCCGCCTGTGCCCCCGCCTTCGTGCTCCTAAAGTTTGTTTCCAAAGTCATTTTGAAGGACACAGACTAGATTGAACTTTTTCTCTTGTCACTTACCATTAAACCATTTTCTCCAACAGTGAGGGGAGGAATAGCGTGATTGCCCCCCACGAACTTGGGGGCTGCTTCGTCAACGTTGGCTTCTGCCGTGCTCTCCCACCCCCGGTTTCTGGGTGATACTTAAATCAAAGTCACAAAAAATGCTACCTGCTGATAGTTTAAAGAAACCAACCATCAAGGGAGCATTGAATCCCGGCCCAAGTCCATGCTCCAGAGGGAGCGCCAGTGTGTCTTTTTTGAAGACTTTTGGTAAATACTCAAGAATGTTGAATGTATGTTTTCTTTTATATATATATATATAAATGATATATTTATATACATTATATGTTTTATATATTTTACATATATGTATATTTTTAGTTGTAGATGGACACAATACCTTTATTTATGTGTTTTTACGTGGTGCTGAGGATCACGCCCAGTGTCTCACACGTGCCAGGCAAGTGCTCTGTCACTGAGCCACGATCCTGGCCCTTGAGTGCAGGTTTGATTTTCTCCACAAATGCGGCTGTGCATTTTGTGCTGCGATATGTTTTAAATACACTTTGGGTACTTCTAAGCACATGAAGACATGAACTTTCTTTTCCTTTTTCTTTTTAGTACTGGGGATGGAACTCAGGGGTGCTTCACCACTGAGCTACCCCGCCAGCCCTTCCTTTTCTTGAGAGTAGGTCTCTCCGAGTTGCTGAGGCCAGCCCGGAGCTCGCCACCTCCCTGCTCGGCCTCCCGAGTTGCTGTGACTTCAGTGGCGCCCCACCCCCAGGCAGCTAAGGACTCCCCTCTCGTTTTCAAGACGTGACTGCGTACCGTTCCTTCCTCTGAGGCCATCGTAGTACTTCAACGGGGCTGACTGATGGATCAGACAACGTAGCGATTGTCCCCACGCCTGAGTGTCCTGGGGTGTTTGTCTAAAGACCGTGTGACTGGGTCACGTGTGCCTTTCCACCTGCAGCGGGCATTGCCCAGGCCACCTCTCCCATGGTAGTGCCGGAGACTCCCTTCCAAACCTTGCCAGCGTTCGTGGTGTCCAGTGTTGTCATTGTCGCCAGGGCTGCCTCTGAAGGGGGATCTCGTTAACAGCAAGGCGTTGCCCTGACTTGGCGTCTTTCCCCATGCTGTGGAGCCAGGTGTCCTCTCTGTAAATTGCCTGTTTGTTTCTCTGTGACCAGAGCACCTGTTGGGTCTTCACTTGTTAGTTGTTGGGGTGATGGCAGCCGCCTCCCTGGCACAGGCGGGGGGCGGGGGGCGGGGGTGAGCTGTCTTCTCCTTCCCACGGTGCTTTGTGCAGAGCAAGAGCCTCCAGAACCGTCACCGATCTTTCATGACTGCCGCGAGCTGCCGCTCGTCACGCCAGTAAGCACGGTGCTGGCCTTTGCTTGAGAAGAGCTCTTTTTAAATCACATTAAGGAAATGATTTTTCCAAGGGCTTTTGTCAGAATGATTATCAAATGCCTTCTCGCAACAAAGACGAGACTTCCCCCTCTCTGACCTATTGAATCGTTCATGTGGCAGGAGTGAGAGGCTGTCCTCTGTAGCGGAGGCCCAGCGGGGCAGAGCCGTGCTCCGAAGCCCCTGGGTGGGCAGGTGGTTGGGGGGCCTCTTAAGGAAGGCCTGTGACCTGAGCTGAGCAGGAAAAACTGAGGCAAAGGGAACTCAGCCTGCCCTTTGCCCTCTGGAAGAGCTTGGGGGACTTGTGGACTTGGGAGGCAAGTGAAAAGGGAGCGGGGAGAGGGGCAGTGGAGCCAGGCAGTCAGGCTGAGCGGAGGGCTCGGGGCGGGCGGGAGGGACGCAGGCCTTCATCGGTGACTAGGGTTTGCGTTCCCGTTGCTGGTGCTCCTGGTCCTGTTCGTGGCCATCAGGTGGAGACTGCTGATGTGAGGGGCCTGCTCAGCCCTGCGGATATTTTAATTTGTGTTTCCTTGATGTCTAGTAAATCTAAGTGTCTTCTCATTTATTATCTGTTTGCATTTTCCCTTTTTAACTGACAAGAAATGTCTTCTGCTTCTAATACTTTATGATTTTGTTTTTATATTGAGGTCTTTAAGCTGTCCATAGTTTAACTTTCAGTCTTAATTTGAAGCCACAATTTGTTTTTATTCAAATGTCTGAACAGTTATACCAAAACATTCCATTTACTGACTTAACGTACCACCCGTAATGCCCTGTTCGTCAGCTTTGCGTTTCCATAACGAATAGCCTGAGGTAGGAAACTTCGATGGAGGAAAGGTCTCCTTGGGCTCACAGTTGCAGAGGATTCATGCAGTGGTTTGTTGGCCCATTGCTTTTGAACCTGTGGCGAGGCACACATTTGGGAGCATGTGGTCAGGCAGCCTGTTCACCTCGGGGTGTTGAGGAAAAGAGGAAAGGCCAGAGTCCCACTGTCCCCTTCACAGGCATACCACCAGCAGCCTAGGTCCTCCCACTAGGCGCACCTCCTCCCAGTAGCATCACAGGCCGGGACCAGGCCTCCAACCCATGGACCCTGGGGAGCAATCCAGATGCAACCGTCGCCCTCCTGAACATGGGCTGGAGCAGCGCAGCAGGTCGGTTCATCCTTGGCCTTGGTGCAGGTGACTCTGTATGTACCAGAACAAAACATGGTCGTTGGCGTGGGGTCACCCAGCGCCATCAGTGCTGGGATCATCAAATCATGCTGCACTCACGCTCCCTGGGCCTCCCACTCCCTGTGCTGGGCTCCATCACTCGGGCTGTTTGGGCTCCCAGCAGCTCCCGTCCTGCACACCACAAGCCCCCTGGGACCCAGGCTGGACCACAGTTACAAGCGACAGAGGGAACCTGAGTTTGGCTTGGGCCCCCAGGCTGATCATTTCTCTGCGTGACTGCATCGGACAGGTTACCGTGGGACACAGCCAGCACCTTGTTGCTCCTGACTCTACTCAGGGTCACAGAAAAGAACTGACGCTTGGGGCTGGGGATGTGGCTCAGTGGTAGAGCACTTGCCTAGCAGGTGTGAGGTGCTGGGTTCGATCCTCAGCACCACATATAAATAAATAAAATAAGCAGTGGCACATGCCTGTAATCCCAGCAACTCGGGAGGCTGAGGCTGGAGGATCATGAGTTCAAAGGCAGCCTCAGCAACTTAGCGAGGCCCTAAGCAACTCAGTGAGACCCTGTCTCTAAATAAATACAAAATAGGGCTGGGGATGTGGCTCAGTGGTAGAGTGCCCCTGGGTTCAATCCCCGGTCCCAGCCCCCCCCCCCGCAAAAAAATAATAAATAAATTAATTAATTAATTAAAGGTATTATGTCCATCCACAATGAAAAATATTTTTAAAAAATGCCCTCTGGCTCCTGTGTGGTCCCTCCCCTTGTGGCCTCTCTGTGGCTCTGCCCGTGCCATCCTCTTCTGGGCGCCTGACAACATGGCAGATGCAGCTGGCTTCATGGCAAGGTGGCCCCCATTCCTACCAGGTGCTGCTCCTAGCCAGTCCCCGCTTGGGTGGGTAGTGGCCAGCTCTGATGACCTGGAGCATGCTGCGTCTCCTGGGCCTCTCCGAACTCAGCACCCGACCCCCAGCTCCTCCCAGTTTCACGCAGGAAGGAGAGAGCCCTTAGCAGGATGAAGACCTGTCTCCAGAGCAGCGTGGTTGGGAATCCAACTCCTCTGACTTGAGGGCAGGAAGCCACCAAACAAGCCTGGGTCAGCATCTTCAGAAACTGGGCTGTAGGGGAGGGGGGACCAGGGTGTGCCATGTTGGCAGGAGCGACATCACACGCTGGCCACCCAGCAGAGACGGGGGGCTTTGCTCTGCAAGGTGTCTGTGTGTCGTGCCTCGTCCTGGAGATTGTGTGGACACGGAGGCGGAAGGTCTAGCGTTCTTATTCACGGCAGCTCCCCTCGACCCTCGACCCTAGGGCAGGCACGGGCACCTTGTAGGCACTCAGTGTTGAATCATGTACAGCAATTTTTTTCGTGAGGTGTTGGGGATTGAACCCAGGGCCTTGTGCTTGTGAGGCAGGCACTCTACCAACTGAGCTGTGTCCCCAGCCCCAGACCCAGCAATTTTCTTGTTATGGAAATTAATTCAGGACGTGATGGGATTGGGTTTTTTGGGGGGCTGCACTGGGGATTGAACCCAGGGGTGCCTTACACTGAGCTGCACCTCTAGACCTTTTTTTTTTTCTCATTTTGAGACGGGTTCTTACCAAGTTGCCTAGGGCCCGAGTTGCTGAGGCTGGTGTTAAACTTGTGACCATCCTGCCTCAGCCTCCCAAGTGGCTGGAGTACCACAGGTATGCGCCCCATGCTCGACAGAACTTTTGTGTTTGTGGATACAAAGCTTGGTGGCAGTTCACATGGTTCATCCAGCACTGCTTTGATGCCACTGTCTTGG
The DNA here is from genome assembly GCA_020662805.1 of Glaucomys volans. Taxonomy (NCBI): domain Eukaryota; kingdom Metazoa; phylum Chordata; class Mammalia; order Rodentia; family Sciuridae; genus Glaucomys; species Glaucomys volans. The sequence continues at coordinate 130,269 of JAJEJO010001508.1, forward strand.
GTGTCACTTTAGAGCCGACCCATGAGATATTTGGAGAATGTGATCAGCTGCCTCGCTGCTGTCCATCCTGGGCAGTGCCAGCGCCGCAGGTGTGCGCCAGGGCCGCCTCTGGTTGGATCTGAGTAACCCACGCACCCCCCGAGTGCATCCGCAGGCCCCACTCTGCCCCATCTGGCCCACGAGAATGTCTCGGAGCGATGCTGTCCTTCATGTTCCTTCCTCTCCTGGGGGCTGCGGGCAGGGCTGCTTCTCCACTTTCTTTTGTGACATACGTAGCCACCAAAAGACCCGAGATCAGGCTGCCAGAGTCCATTCCTGTTTTTATTTGCTCTCTGTAGGTCGATTTCAGAACGCCCTTGTCAATGCAGTGCTTACACCTGCCGAGATGTCTTCTGAACTCTGTGCTACAGCTGTCCCCACGCAGGCCATCAGGTTCCGATTCCGTGGCATGTGCCCTTCTGATTGCTTCTGTGCGTCGGCACCAGTTGGAGGATTCTCAGCTTATTTAGGTTGATTTCTTTGGGTCACTGGTGCCCAGCTGTGCCGCACTGAGCCTCGTCCTGCTGGGCTGCAGATTCCTTAACAACGTCTTGGACAGTTTCCCTCCTGGTCACTGTCATTTTAACATATAGGACCTAATCCTGTTGTTTTTAAAACTTTGCCCTTAGAATGTGCTCACATCTCTCCCACTGCCTGTGTCTGGCGGTCACATGAGAGGGATCTGCTCACCCACCCAGGTGCCACCTGTTCCTTCACCTTCCAGCTCCTGGGTGTGCTGGGGAGGGAGGGGAGCAAGAGGAGAGGGTCCCTCTCTTACCCAGGTGAAGCTGCATGGCTCTCTTGGTCAAGATTGCTCCTCTGCTCCTAGTGACAAGCCCTCTGTTGAGGTCTTCCCGGGGTTCACATCCAGAGGGTGGCTCTAACTTGGGGCATGTCAATGAGCTCTTCCCAACGCTGTGGAGGGAGCCCGTTACCTAGCTGACGGCCCCTTTCAGGGAGCAGCAGATGTTGGCAAGATGGGTCTGGCCAGACAGCCTCTGTGTTGGCCCCTGTAAGGCCCCCCCTTGATCCCCACCCCTTTGTCCTTTTGTGAGTTCTCATTGCTCTGTGTGGCCTTCAGTTGACCCACCATGTTGCTGGGACTGCCCCTGCTATCGACTCTTCCCTTTGTAATGTCTTCTCTTTTCTTCGTGGGTTACCTGTGGGTGTGTTATTTAATTTCTAAATATTTGAGATTTTCTGGTTTTCTAATTCCACTATGGTCAAAGGATGCAATCGGTGTGATTTCAGTCCTTTTGAATTTACTGAGATTTGTTGTGTAGACCAACATGTGACCTCATCTTGATTTTTCCGTGTGCATTGAAAACTCTGCGTTCTACAGTTGGTCATGGAGTCCTGTCAATGTCAGTTGCGTTAGGTTGGTTGATAGGTGTTCACATGTTGTACGTCCTTACTAAAGTTTAAATTATTTTGTTGCTGTAGATGAGCACAATGCCTTTGTGTGCTTATTTTTATGTGGTGCTGAGGATTGAACCCACTGCCTCACATCAGCTGGCAAGTGCTCTGCCACTGAGCCCCAGCCTGTGTCCTTGCTAATTTTCTGTCTGCTTGTGCTTTCAAGTTGACAGAGGAGTATTAAAATCTCCAACTCTTAATTGTGGTTTTGTCCATTTTTCACTGTTTTATTAGTTTTTGTTTCATGTATTTGGGAACTCCACTGTTAGATACAGACTTTCTGTTATCTTCTTTATGAATTGGCCCTTTTATCAAATATCCTTCTTAATCTCTAGTAACATTACTCTGTCTCTAGTAAATATGACCGAAAGCTAGGCTTTGATCTGAATGTAGCCACTCTTCCATTTCACCCTTATCATTTGCATCATGTGGCTGTCCCCATCCTTCTACTTGTAACCTGTGTTTACATCTAATGTGTGTTTCTTAGAAACAACATATATGTGCATTGTGGGTTTTTTAATCCAATCTGATAGTCTCTGCCTTTTAATTGAAATGGTCAAACCATTTACATTTAGTGTAAGTATTGATCAGGTGAGTTTAAGTTTGTAATAGCTTTGTTTGTCTACACCTGTCTTTTGATCCTTTTTTCTATTGGATTGAATTGTTTGGGTTTCTATTTTGTTTTCAATATTCCAGTTTATTTTCTTCTGTTGCTTATTAATTATAGCATTATGGGGTTTTTAGTGGTCACTCTAGAATTAACAATATGCAACTTTCTTTTTTACAATATGCAACTTTAACCTAACACAGTCTAATTTCAGATAATGTTATTCCATCTCGTACATGACATAAAAATCATACTGTGGTATACGTCCATTTCCCCTGTTGTGTTGATCTGCTACCGTGTAGTTACCGACCCCAGAATTTAGTGACTTAACCATTTTATTGTATCTCACAATTTGTAGGTTAGGAATTTGAGCCGAGCTCAGTGGACAATTGTTCCATTCCACATGGCCTTAAGCGAGGTTCCTGGATGGTACTGGCCTGACAGATGAACTGGTCTGGAGGGTCTCAGGGATGGCTGGAAATCTAGGCTTAGCTGGGACTCTGACCTGTGGCTTCCATGTCTTGTCCAGTACAATGGTCTTAGCGTGGTCAAACTTATGTGGCAGCTTGGGTCTGTGGCCTGGGGAAGTGAAGTGTTGCGGATGAGGAGAGTGGAGACTGCCAGTCTTCAAAATCTGGAGCAGGGCACTGGCCTGGCTCCTTAGTCTGCTGTCCGCAGGCCTGCCCACGCCCCTCCTCTGTGCCCTGCGGTCAGTCCCCACGGAGCAGCGGGGGCAGGCTCCATCGAGAACCCAGAATAAAACCCGAAGTCCTTCCGCCTGCCCACACGGCCCTCCTGCCCACCCTGGCTGTCGCCCCCATTTCCTTTCCTGACTTTCTTCCCCTCATCTCGTGTCCCCAGCTTGTGGCCTTTTCACTGATGTTCCGATAGCCTGGAAAGTTCTTCTGACTACTCAGAGCCCAGTCCACTTCAACGCCCCTCACCAGGCCGTCTTTATGGTTATCATAGCCAGCAGCGACCACGCTGCGCTGCACCCACGTCCTGTGTGCCCCTCACCCAGCGCCTGTGCGTTCGTCTATTCATCTCTGTCCCACCAGGAGGAGCTCCTTCAGGGCGGTGACTTTGATATTTGGAAGTTTCATTTCACTGGTGCATATTTTTTATAAAGTATTATGAAGGCCGTTTAACAGTCTTAGTGTGAACTAGCGCTTAGCCCTCAGAGTACCAGGCATTAATACCGCCAGAAAGCACTGATGATGCTGGATTTCAGTGAGAAACAAGATGGAAACTCTCAGCAACTCAGGAGGCTGAGGAGCACAAGTTCAAAACCAGCCTCAGCAACTTAGCGAGGCCCTGTCTCAAGATTTAGAAAAAGGACTGGGGATGCAGCTCAGTGCTGAAAAGCGCCCCGGGTACAATTCCTGGTACCAAAAGCAACATTTTTAAAGATGGAAACAAATGTGCAAAGCATTGACCTCCCCTCCTGCTGCCCAGGCCACCGCCACTGCTGCCCCGAGGAGAGTCCACCGCAGGCAGGCTCCTCTCCTCGCCTCCGAAGCCACCCCCCGCCAGAGGGGAAGCTGCTCTTGACAGCCTCCCAGCCCCGCCCCCCAGTGCCCAAACCAGGGCCCAGACGCCAGTGCTGGGCGGGGAGGGGCCCCGGGGGCAGCTCTGGCAGCAGCACTCCTGGGGCTCAGGAGAGCCCAGCTGGGGAGCGGGCAGCAGCACCCGCAGCAGCCCAGGTGCAGTGGGCCCTCGCCGCCTGCCCTCAGGTGGCTGCCACACGGGTCGGGATCACACAGGACGGTCTCCAGGTGGTCGAGGACAGCCGCTCCTTGAGGAATGGCCGGGAAAGACGCGTGGATTAAGCTTCCTGCCCACAGCAGAGAGCAGGTGGCCCGGGGGCCTCGGCTGGGAGATGGAGGAGTTGGCCTGGGGTCTCCAGGGTCCCGCTGTCCTGATCTTCTGCGAGCAGGCCCTGTGGGGTTTTAGTTGGAGGTGACACAACACCTTCTTTCTTTATTTATATGTGGTGCTGAGGATGGAACCCAGGGACTCACACGTGCTAGGCAAGCCTCTGCCCCTGAGCCACAGCCCAGCCCCCATGTCCTGTGATCTCGATCTGAGATTTCAGAGCCACCATGTCCATTGGTGCCTGTTTCTAGAACCATCTGGTGGACAATGCAGTGGTAGCATCTGACTCCTGCCTCCCAACCAGCTGGTGTGGGCCATGCCCATCCCTGACCCATGGCCTGGCCCCAGCCCCCGCCATACACTGGGCTGGGCATCGAGTGTGTCCCACGGTGGCCCAGGACTGCTGGGCTGCTGCTAACCGCTGTGTTTGACTCCTAGACCCTGGACTGCCACCGCCGGTGGGAGGCGCCTGCTGAAGACTGGCCCGCGCTGCCCACCTGGGTTCCTACCTGGTCCACGGCAGCTGCTGACAAGTAGAGAAGTGCTACTGTGTGGGAGGCGCGTCGGTCTTTCCCGGTGGAGTCAGGCCTTGGCTCTGCTCCAGCCCAGCCCCCTTCCGGCTGGCCGGTCCTTGGGCCAATACAAATAGAGATTGCTTTGTGTGTTTTGTTAGGTTCTCTGTTTTGAAGAGAGAATTATGTTTCAAATGTTTTTGTTATAAATAAATAAACGCTTCCTTGTTCTGGCAAGATCCAGCGCATCAATGGCGGGAGTGCAGCTCGGGGTCCAGAGCCCGCCTGGAGCGGGGGAAGCCGTTTGCAAGAGCAGCGAGTGGGGGAGCTGGCTTGCGCCGGAGCCGCAGCAAGTCTCGATTCACCCAAGAATAAAATGCACACGCGCTTGGATCAGGGGCTCCCCCTGACACCTCCCTTCTTAGAAACCAATGCCAATCCAGCCTCCTATTTTGGGCCACCTGGGGTTCAGGCCTCTCTCTGGCTGGGCCTGGCTCCCCACAGCCTTGGTGTCTCACCTGGGGCCGAGGCTCCCCGCTCCTGGGCTCTGTCCCCTCCCTCTCCATCACCCCCCAGCTCTGCATTCCCATCGTGTCCCCGCAGCATGTGCTCACGTGTACTTCACACACGCCAAGACCAGGCCTCAGGTGTGCGGGAGGGTGAGCCAGTGCCCAGCCTGGAGGCTCCTGGCCGTGTCCACCTTCCAGCCCCGCACTTTGGCACCGCCAGGGAAACCACAGCTTGTGGAGCGGGCCCGGCGGTCTGTGCCTGGAGAAGGGGGACGGGCACTGCCAGGGTGCCAAGAGGCCCCCGGAGACTCCTGGCACTTCCTCCCCACCCTGTTGGAGTGGAAGCCCCGCGTGGTGGCTCTCTCAAGAGGCCCTGAGGACCTTGCTGACGGTCCCAAATCTGCACTCCTGACGGTGGCCTGGCCACCTCCTCCTCAGACGTCCCGTAGTGCAGAGTCAGGAGGCCCAGCCAGACCACCTTGCCCACACCAGGCCCCATCCAGCCTCGGCAGGCCAGGCTGCTAAGCCAGGCAGCAGCCAGCATGGCCACCTGCCCTGCGGGCCTCTCTGGCCTTCTCAACTGGTCACACAGCCAGCGTGGCCTTTCTGAAAGCCAGCCCTGCCGTCCTGGGTGGTCCTGGGCTGCCTCTGCTCCTGGGCCTCCCTCGCCCTCTGCCTCAGCTGTGGCTTTGCTGCGGGGTCCCACTCTGTTGTCCAGGTGGTCCCAAGCTCCTCGCCTCCCCTGTGGCTGGGACTTGAGGTATGGGCCACCCACTCCCTCAGCAGAGCAGTACCTGGTGGGGCTGGGGTGCTGGACGGCTCGGGACACCCCGTGGCAGCTGAGAAACCCTGGAGTTGGAGACGCGCGCTGGGCAGGGCCTCCGAGGAGCCTGCCCTTCAGAAGCACTTTGCTGGGGGCTCGCCCCCCGGTTCCACGCTGGAGGGGGAGGACCGCGGGCACCTGTGAGTCCTCCGCAGGGACTTAGGGAGCAGCTCTCGGGGCACTGGCTTTTCAAGAGCAAGACGGAGTCTCCATCAGGGGGTTGCCAAGGCGGGACAGGGACCCCGGCCTGCTCTCCACCAGCGCGATGGCCGCCCGTGGCAAGCACCACGTGGACGTGAGGCCACGTCTTCGTTTCTTCCTCTTCAGATCAAGGTGGACCCGGGTCACATCAGTGTAGTTCAGAACGGAGAGGGACGAGCAGGTGGCCCCAGCGCAGGCCATGGGGCAGGGCCCGGTGCGGCAGGCTCAGCCGTGTGTGAGGCCACAGTAAAGGGCGACCAGCCGGCCGCCCCCTCTGCCCCAAAGGTCAGTCTGCAGGGACAGCTCTGCCTGTCTGCCAGGGTCAGGTGGCCTCCCTGCAGACCCACGCTCTCCAGAAAGGACCTGGCGGGCCCCCACTCAGGTGGCACTGGCCGGCCCAGCGCATCTGTCTCCTCCGTACACTTCTCACCTGGGTTGGGTCCCCGGGCTCAAGCCCCCCTCTATCCTGAGGCGTCCCCACCTCGGGCACCGCCACCGCCCTCCCCTGCACCCGCCGGCCCTCCTGCTTCACCCTCAGCTCCCCTTCTGTCCCCGGGCAGGCACGCCACGGGCTTCGTGTGCTCGCCCTATTGGAGCATGTCCATTGTGTGTGTCACACAGCCAGCCTCCCCGTGGCCTCGGGGACCACAGGGCGTCCAGTGATGACCGCGGGCGCAGGCCTTGCGTGGCCTCGGCTCCCTGTCGCTCCCAGGCTCGGTGGCCACTGACGGCTCGTGAGCTTGCCAAGGGCAGAAGAGGCCAGAGCACAGAAGATGGGAGACTCGCCCTTCTCCCCAGCCCTTCTGTGGCGGCCCTTCGGACCTCGGCAGGATGGAGAGGGACCGCGTCCACGCAGGGCCTCCGTCCTCCGCGTGGTGTGGTGCACAGCCACTCCTGGGGCCGCCTCACCCGGCCTCCCTGCACTGGCATCTCCACGGCCACTCAGGGAAGGACGGGCTTGCTTCAGGTGACCCTGGGAGAGCTGAGGTCGTGCCCTCCCAGCTGGCGCTCGGGCTCTCCCCACGAGGCAGAGGCCTCCTGTCCCTCTCACCTGCTGTCCACTTCTGTCCTGCAACGACACAGGCCCAAGGCCAGCTGACTTTCACTGAGCAAACCGGGCAATAGGTGGCGACATAACCCACTTCATGCTTCCCCCAGTTAGGCCTGGTGGCCCCACCTTGGCCACACCTGGGAAGGCCGGCCACTGAGCCAGCACTCGGCCACCCGCTCACACAGGCGCCAGCTCAGACAGCCCTGGCCTCCAGAGTGGACAGGCCTGCACAGAGCTGCGGGGACAGGAAAGGCGTGGCAGGGAGGGGGCTGAGGGAGCCGCCCCAGGCGGGAGCAGAGGCAGAGGTGTGAGGAAACTGGCCGGACCCCAGGTGCAGGGAGCCTGGACCCCTCGGTTCCTCCGCCCTGGGCAGAACCTGCTGGAAGGATGCTCAGTGTCCCACAGGCAAGAGGCTCCACTGTCTCCTGACAGGAAGTGCCTGATGCTGCAATTGCTCTGACCGACTCGGTGGTGACCAGGCTAACAATGGCCATCGGTCAGACCCACCCCTCACCCAGGCACCGGCGAGGCAGGAATGCCGTGTGTGACGGACGCGCATGCTGGGAGCCTGAGAGGCAGACATTCGAGAAAGAGAAAGAGCAGATGCACACTTCCGTGAGATTGTATTAAGTGTTATAATAAACCAAGGAAGACATCATTTTTCTTACAAATGTGATTTTCTTAATTCACACCCAGGAAGAGCTGCTGGGGGCAGAGCCGTCCCGCCAGGACTTCCCCATCCAAACGGCGGCCAACCTGGGTGATGGAGGCTTTGTAGCTGTTCTGAAATGAGCCCAGAAGACGCGGGCAGCCCTTGGAGACAGGCTTCTGACCGACAGTGCCGTCTGGAAAGATGGGGTCTGGGAGCAGGGCCCGTGGATCCCGGAGAGAGCCCCGACTTCCCCCTGCCTGGGCCTGCCCCAGCATCCGCAGGACACCATTGTCCTAAACATGCTCACTCAGTGCTGGGTACACAGTGGTGCCCAATGGATGCTGAGTCTTTGAGTCTGTGAATTCCTGAAGCTGAGCTTTGGGTTGGTTCTAGCACCGCTGTGAGGCGAGGCGGGAGGTGGTAAGTGGAGGTGTCCGCGACCCCCTGAGACCCGCCCATGTGGAGTGACCTCAGCAGCTCACCGCCTCTCCCCACTGCCCACCCCACTCAGCCCTCCGCTGGCCTCTGCGGGCCTGGGCTGCCCTCCTGTCCATCTCCCTTCCCGCCTGGATCCATGTCTCTCCTCAGTCACCTGATGCCATCCTGGTGGCCTCCTCTCCCTGTCCCTGTCCTGCCCAGCTGAAAGTCTTGCAGAAGCTCCAGCGGCCAGACTTTCCCTAGCGTGGTGCAGAGGCCTGGGCCTCCAGCAGCCTCTGCCTCCCAGCCACTCTAGGAGGCCCAGCCAGGAAGGCCGCGCACTCCGACAGGGCCGGGACAGGGCTTTACTCCACCTGGGGTCTCCATCGCTGAGACGCGTTTCCGTCTGGTAACGCCGAGGGTGGCGACCGAGGTCTGGCTGGCTGCACGTCCAGGAAAGTGGCCCGGGGATCCTTAAGGACTAAGGGGGACTGGGTGGCAGTGAATTCAGCGTGGGCCAAGGGTGCAGTGTCTGTGGAAGGCCAGGGCAGGCAGGACAGTGTCCACCAAGGCAGCAGGGGCTGTGGACCCTGGTGACCCTGCCCAGGAAGTGCCCCGAGGGCACCCGGCAGGAAGCCAGACTTTCTGGGCTTTCGCACTTGTGGCAGGGCCACCTCCCTCCACGCTGACCGTGAACTTCAGGCCCCTTGGTGGATCACTCGGGCACTGACAGAGGCACCACGGGTGCTGGGGGGCCCTGGGGCCCCCAGATGTGCAAGGAGGGTAGTGAGCAGCGGTTGGGAAACTCAGAGCTGACTGGGAGGACGGGGTCCCAAGCCATGTCGGCCACCTCATCTATGGCCCCATCCAATTTGAGTCCCCATCCAGATGGCAAGGCTCCTCAGCGGGTCTGGAGAAGGGCCCCTGAGCACCCCGACCAGGCGCCCCTCCATGGGCCGCCTCCACCCGCCCTCCCGGGGGCACCGAGGGCGCACTCACCCACCGGCCTGGAGCTGGGAGTGAGGCTGCCCGAAGGGGCTGGACCCCTGCGGGGCACGGCCATCAATAGCACAGTGTTCCCGGACACAAAGAGCCTCACTCAGGCCCCTGGAGCTCACCAAGGTGCGTGGCAACCTCAGAATCACTCGGTCCCTCCTGCGTCACTGGCCCTCCTGGGTCACCTCATCCACACAGCTGAGGGAGCCCCGCTCCTCCCACTCCTCCCGAGTCCTCACCCACCCTGGCCTTGCTCCGGGGCCCTGGGGTGGGCAGCTCCAGCCCCTTCCTTCTTGCGTCAATTAAAAAAAAGAAATTGCGATGTGACACGCAACCTTGAGTTCCACTCTCGGTCCATGTAGATTCCGTGGAACCTTCCAGCACGGTCACAAAGCTGCACAGCCATCGCCTTGTCTAATTCTAAATAAAATCATCACCCCAAAAAGACACCCGACACCCATGGCAGCGCCCCCTCCCCTCCCCACGGGCCCCAAACACTGCTAACCTACTTTCTGCTTCTGGATTTGCTTTCTGGGTGTTTCCTGTAAGTGGAATCCGAGCCCGTGGGCTTCTGCATACGGCTTCTTTCCTTCCTTCCTTTTTTGTACCAAGGATTGAACCCAGGGACACTCCACCACTGAGCCACATCCCCAGCCCTTTTGATATTTTATTTAGAGATAAGGTCTCGCTGAGTTGCTTAGGGCCTCGCTAAGTTGCTGAGGCTGGCTTTGAACTGCGATCCTCCTGCCTCAGCCTCCCGAGCCACTGGGATTACAGGCAAGTGCCACAGGCCTGGGCAACTTGAGGGACAGCCACCATGGCAGTTGTACCATCCCATGGTCCTACCAGCAGCACCCGAGACTCTGGCCTCCTCTCATCCTCCAGATATTAGTCCTTTTGCTTCTTTTCCCCTCTTTCTCTGTGGCCGTCCCAGGCTGTACATGTTCTTTGGAGAAATGTCTTCTTAGCTCCTTGGCCCATGTTCAGATCAGGTTGTTTGTCACTGGATTGCAGGGATCTTTCTATATTCTGGAAATCAATTCTCTCATCAGGTTGATGCAGGAACGTGCTTCCTTTCCATGATGAGCCTCTTCCTGTTTTGATGGCATTCTTGGAAGCACAAAAGTCTTCAGCTTTGACAAAGTCCAGATTAATTTTGCCTCCGTTGTCTAAATTGGTGTCGGATCTAAGAAATCATTGCCAAATGCAGGGCAATGGGCTTACCCCACGTTTTCTCCTAAGAATTCACAGCGTTGGCTCTTACACTGAGGTTATTGATCCTCTGAGTTAGTTTTTGTGTGTGGTACCAAGGGGCCAACTTCCTTCTTTGTCACGTGGATCTGTGTCCCCAGCACCATCCATGGAAGAGACGTTCAAGACCACTGAACAGTCTTGGCACTTGTTAACCAACCGGCCACAGATGCACAGGTTTATTTCCAGGCCCTCGCTCTACTCCTTGGGTCTCCTGTGCCAATGCCACGCCTTTTTTATTATTGGAGCTTTGTAGTAAGATTTAAAGTTAGGAATTGTGAATCCTTCAACTTTGCTTTTCTTTTTAAATTTAGTTCCGGCGTTCCTGGGGCCTTGGGTATTTCTATAGGAGTTTCAGGATCCAGGTGTCCATTTCTGGAAACGAGGCAGGTGGGGTTCTCACAGGGTTTGCTCTGACTCCGAGGCTGCCCTGGGGAGCGTTGCCATGCCAACAGTGCCACGGCTGCTGTGCATGTCTCCCGCTGATCTCATCTTCTGTCATTTCCATTGGTACCTGATGGTCGCCAGTGTCTCTTCCCAAGCCATCCAGGCTTTTGGCCGTGTTGTGGGAGCTTGCCTCCTGGGCTTCTCCATCGGTGTCACCCCTCCCTGGACCCTGCCCTGACCTCAGCCCCTCTGACCCCTTGTGCATCTTCTTTCTAGGAAGAAGTCTTGCACAGAGCCCTGAGGTCAGTGCCCCTTCTGAACAGTCCTTTCTTGACATTCTTCCCGGGTGGCTTCTGGGTGCTTCTGTCTGCTGCGGTGACCTGCTCTACTGCCTCCTCTTCCTCTGCTTGTCCCCTAAATGATGGGTTTTGACCCTGGGCATCCCCCCCAACCAGGCGGTTCATCTTGGGGCTCACTGACCCCTGAGGCCTCAGCCTGCATCTTTTCCCTCACAGCCTCCCTTTTCCCTCCTCCAGCCCCCTCAGAGCTGCGGCCCAGTTCCTCCTGGGCAACCTGGGCCTCTGCTCAGCCTCGTGGCGCTGGTTACTGATAAGGCAGAAACCTTGAGGTCACTGCCTGATGCCTCTCTTGGCCCTCTAACCAAGTCTCATCAGCTGTCACAGCCTGTGGCTTCTGCCTCCTCAGTATTCAGGGAGGCCCCCGGCAGGTCCTGCCGTCAGCACCCCAACTCTGCAGTGGGGGAGGAGCGGGGGCTGCAGCACCCAGAGCCCAAGGCCAGGCAGGCTCAGAGGAGAAAGGTCCCCACAGGCCCTGAGCGGCCAGGGACTGAGGTCAGCAGAGAGAAGGGAGTGTCGGGCGTTGCCCACCGTGGAGGGCCAGGGTGGGCTTCAGGGCATCAGTCCACAGGCCAGGAGAAGGGCTGGCTGTGGACTGAGATGACTCGGCCTCAAGTTCACCCACATCCCTTTCTGCAGATGTGACCTGGGACCCACCACTTCATTCTGTCCTTATCTGACACCTGGGGTGTGGTGGGGATCACCCGGGATCACTCGTAAAGTGCTGGACCGGTGGGGGCGGGCAGGGCAGAAAAGGAAGCAGGTGGCACACTGTGAGGCCAAGCCCAAGGGTCGGGAGGAGGGTGTCCATGGGACTCTCAAGTGCAGTGGACAGAAACCCAACTTCAACAAGCTCAAATGCAAATGGAGTGACCTGGCTGTGGTCACCGGTGGCCCAGGGGTGGCTCCTCCACAGGACGACTTCCCGCCTCTGTCTCTTCCTCTCCTCTCTTCCCTCCTCTGTCCTGTCCCTCCCAGGCTGCAGCTCACCTTTGCACACTCTGTGTGGCCAGCCCTCCTGTTCCCTGCAGCAGGCTTCCTTCTAGGACCAGGTCAAGGACATCAGCAGCCTCCACCTGGCCCCTCCCAAGTACTGAGACCAGAATCGCCCTGTGGGCTTGGCAGGAAAAGTCCAGGGAAGGTTTTGATTGGCTCAGCTTGGGTCGCTGCTCAACCCTGAACCAATCAGAAAGGTGGGTGGTGTTCTCTGCCCGGCCAACCGGGTTAGGTGCTCCTCTGCGTTGGGGGTGGAGCCAAGTGATGAGGTCCTGGACTCGGCTGGGAGGGGCTGCCTGCCAACGGGACCTTGTCCACCCTGGGAGTCTTGGGACTTCTGAACAGTGATTAATCCTCCACGAGGGAGGCAAGGCCTTGGGAGGGTGGAGGAGGGCGGATCTGGTTGGGGTCCAGAGGGAAGCCCTGGCCAGGAGCAGCTCAGGTAAAGGGTCGTCCACCCTGCAGTTCTGGATCAGTCCTTTCTTCTTGCTATGGCTGGGAGCGGCTTGCCCTGAAAAGATCCATGTTTTGGAGTTGGCATCCAATGTGGGGATTTTTTTTTTATTTTGTTCTGTTTTGTTTTGTTTTAGGTGGTGCTGGGGATTGAACCCAGGGCCTTAGTACTTGCGAGGCAGGCGCTCTACCAACTGAGCTGTATCCCCAGCCCCTAATGTGGGGATATTAAGAGGTGGTGGAACCTGAAAAGGGGGGCCTGGCGCCAGGTAATTAGGTCATTGCCCCCCCGCCACCACCTTCAAGGGACTAATGAGAAGTGCTTCTGGGGCCTGGGTTTGTTCCTCCCAGAGTGAATTGCTATAAAAAGAGCAAGATGGGTCCCTCCTGCTCCCTGGTGTCCTTTCTTACCATGTGATCTTTTCATGGCCATTGTGGTGCCATCCCCAGTGGGCTGAACCTCTTGGACTTTCAGCCTCCAAAACCGTGAGCTAAATAAACCTCTTTTCTTTATAAAGGATCCAACTTCAGACATTTTGTTATAGCCATGGAAAATGAACTGATACCCTTCTCCAGACCCTCCCTCCCGTCCTGAGATGCAGCTGAAATGATCGGACGATGCCCATTGTACAGGTGAAATTAAATGACTTTCCTAAGTTAACAAGAGCCGGAGGCCCCACTGGCAAACCACTCGGCCACCCAGCCTCTGGACGGCCTTTCCCCAGGGAGTGTCCCACCTACACGCCCGGAGGGCCAGGGAGGCTGGCGCCCGGTCGGGGCAGCAGGAAGCACCGCTTGCTGTCCCCCGGGGGTCCACCCAGGCGCGCTTCTCGGAGGCGGCGCGCGGCCGGGGAGTGGCTGCCGGCAGGACCTGCAGCCGGGAGCCCCCGCCGGGCGCCCCGCGGCCCGGCTCCGCGGCCGGCGGTTCCAGCGTCAGCAGAGCGGAAACGCGGCGCGGCGCCAGCGCGGGCGGAGGGACGCGGCTGGCGGCGCGGCGGGCGCTGCGCGGTCCGGTTCCGCCCGCGTTTGTGTTGGCAGCGGCCGCGGCGGCGATGAAAGGGGCCTCTGTGCGCCGCGCTCCGCGCCGGCTCTGCGGCCGCGGCTGGGAACGCGGCCCGGGCCCGACCGCGCGTGCGCGTGCGCCTGCAGCAGCCGGGGCGGAGGGTCCCGGGAGGAGTGGGCTGTCGGGAAACAGCCCAGCGCGGAGCGCGGGGTCCCGGTCGGGGCTGGTCTGCAGCGCCGCCCCAGGCGTGGGCGGGCCGGGCCTCCCAGGGTGCCCAGGAGTCGGGTCCCCAGTTGTTCTTGGGGAGGTCGTTCTGTGCACGCGCGTACCGGGGTGGCTAAAGCCATCACCTGGAGACCGGGCCCCCGCACCCAGGGCCACAGCTCTCCATACATGCTGGGAGGCGAGTCCCTTGTGGCCCGAGAGTCAGGTACGATCATCCACACAGAAGCCGAAAGTAGGCTCAGAGAAGTTAAGCAACTTGTTCCATGTCACAGCGCAGGCGGGTGCGAGGGCCGGAATGGCCCAGGTTCTCGGCGCTAACCCAGTCCTCTCCAGTGTGCTCTGCGGAGCTTCCGTTCACAGTGACCGCCCTGAAAATGCAAGATCCGCGCTGGGGTGACTCAGAGGTGGGCACTTGCTAGCACAGCGTGGCCTGTGTTCGATCCCCTTTGCCACAAGAGAGAAGAAAGAAGGAAGTCATGATTTTGATTCTTTTAAAACATTCATTTGCGTGTCTGTTTGGACCTCTCCGGAGCAACGTAAGGATAGACATCTCTGCTGCAGACACCGGGAAAGCTGGGCTAAAGCCAACGCCGAGGCAACCTTCAAATCAAGAAGCCAGAGGACATCTCCAAGTGGACGAAATGGCCGAGGTGGCCGCAGCTGCCCTAGGGGATTGGGGGGTGGCCAAGCCCACGCTACCTGATCCAAAATGGGGATGAAACCCACCCCAGTAAAGCTGGGGCCACCCAGGGCACTGCCCCGGGTGTGACCTTGCTGCCGGTGGGGCGGGGGCCTGCATTAGACACAGGGAGGCCAGGAAAACGTTTGTCCGCGCCTGGGCTGGAGAGATCCAAATATACAGAGATCATCCCTTCTTGTTTTTTCTTCTTTTTTTGGTTTTGGAGATTTAACCCATGAGCACTTAACCACTGAGCAACAGCCCCCACATCCCCAGCCCTTTCTGTTTTACTTTCAGACATGGCCTCTCCAAGTTGCTAAGGCTGGCCTTGAACCTGTGATCCTCCTGCCTCAGACTCCCAAGCTGCTGGGACTGCAGGGGTGCACCACCACTCCCAGCTAGGCATTCATCCCTTCCAGGGGTTGTTGCCTTGAGCTGGAGCTCACTGGTTTCAGGATCTACCCTTCTAACCCCAAAACTGATGTTAACATAGATATTGATTGGGGCTGGGGTTGTGGCTCAGTGGCAGAGCGCTTGTCTGGCATGAGTGAGGCACTGGGTTCAATCCTCAGCATCGAATAAAAATAAGTAAATAAAATAAAGGTACTGTGTCCATCTACGGTTTAAAGAAATTAAAAACAAATAAAAGACGACACTGTGGAAAATAATAGATTTGAAAAGGATCAGTTGGAACTTCTAGAAATGACAACATAGTTATTTAAATAAGAATTTAACAGGTGGCTAAGCAGCAACTTGACCACAGCTGAAGAAAGATTTAGTGAAGTAGAAGGTCCAGACGATTGCTCCCTGGGGAGTGTGGAGTCTAAAACAAAACCCCAAACCAGTAACCACGACAGGATGGTAGATCGCAAAAAACAGCAAAATTATTCCACTCTGATCCCAAAGTTCATTCTCTAAACAACTGTCATGAATAGGCCACAAATACAGGGTGTATAAAGATCACTTTCTTAATTTAATTAAATTCAATTTTCCTGTGTGTGATTTTGAAGCTTCGGTCATCACAAAGCATAGGGCCTGCCTCTCTCTCTCTCTCTCTCTCTCTCTCTCTCTCTCTCTCTGAATTAAATCCCCAGTACCACCAAAAACAGGGTAGGGGCGATCTATCAATCTATAAAGGAAATAACATATAACTTTCAAAGTCATGCGTGGAGTGGGGGCTAGGAAGGAACCTAATGCAAAATGATAAGGGGAGACAAATAAATAGTACACTCCAAAACAATCAATCACAATAAATGTAAATGGGCAAAATTCATAGGTTAAAAGAGAGTGTCAGAGTAAGTCAGACACATAGATATTAGGATGAAGAAATATTGAAAGTAAAGGAAATGGAAAACCTCTGCTAGGGAACGTCTAACTCAAAGAAAGTTGGAGTACCATTTATTATTTAATTAATATTAATATTAAGAAAAGAGACCTTAAGGTACTGCTTCCAGATAACAAGGAGGAACACACTCCACGCTAGCTCTCCCACAAAACACAGCTATAAAACAAGGACAGGTTGCATTTCAAGATACAATGGCTGAAATCTTCCATATTTGGCAAAAAATATAAACCTAAAATTCAGTGAGTTCAGTGAACCATAAACAGAATAAACCCAAAGAAATGCACATTCTAATTAAACTGTTGAAAACAAAAACAAAGAAAAAATCATGAATAGAACCACATTTTAAAGTGCAGAAAGCAAAGAATTGTCAACCTTGAACTCTGCATACAGTGAAAATGTCCTTCATTTAGGAAGGGAGAAAGGAAATGGAATGGGGAAGGTGTACAGGGGACCTGAACTGATTTTATTATATTTTATTGCTTAAAATAAAAATCCGAAACAAACATTGCAAAATGTGCAGATTTGACGAAGCTGGATTATATTAGCTAATTTTTATCCTTTGCTGAATGCTTGGCATATTTATTTATTTATATTTAATTTGTTTATTTGATCTAATTGGTTACATTGGCATATTCATTTTAAAAAACATTTTTATCTAGGAGGCAGAGATGGGAGGATTACAAGTTTGAGGCCAGTCTGGGCAATTTAGCAAGACCCCATCAGAGTAAAGCTTAGCAACCACAATAATAAAATATAACTTCTCAAAGGAGATGTCCTTAAAAACATTTTTAGCTATTTACAAAAGATCACCGTGCCTGCTCAAATGTATTTCATACTAAATGTTTACATATTTGTGATCATCAAAGCAAAACTTGAGTATGCATAAGGTTAATCCCATAAATGATTGCTGTTATTATAATTTTGACACTATAAAAAGAATACTTGGAAAATAGCATTTCCATCTGTTTTTTGTGTTAAGCACCCATATGAAAAAAATCACTTTAAACCCTTACCAGAAATTGCGTCAAAAAGAGTTTTATAAAATTCACAGACTGTACAATTCAAAGTATATGATTAGTTTTTTTTTTTTTTTGCGGGGGGGGGGGGCGGGGGGAACCAGGGATTGAACTCGGGGACACTCGGCCACTGGGCCACATCCCCAGCACTATTTTGTATTTTATTTAGAGACAGGGTCTCACTGAGTTAGGGTTAGGGTTAGTTGCTAAGGCTGGCTTTGAACTCGAGATCCTCCTGACTCAGCCTCCCAAGTCGCTTGGATTACAGGCGTGTGCCACCGCGCCCGGCTAAAGTATATGATTAGTTTTTAGTATGTTCATAGATATGTACAAGAACATCACAGTCAACTTTAGAATATTTCATCACCTCAAAAAAACAATCAAAACAATCTCATAACCTTCAGTTATTGCCATCCCCCACCCATTCCCCATCTCTCCTCACCTTAAGCAAAAATAGTTTACTTTGTGTTTTCTGTAGATGAATCAAAACTGGCCATTTCACAGAGATGGTAGCCTACAAAATACAGCCTTTGGGACTGGCTTATTCCACTTACCAATGTCTTCAGGGCTCATCAGCACTGTAGCATGGATCAGTAGTATTTATTTTCTTTTCAGGGCTGAATAATATTCCATTACTTGAATCTACCAAATTTTATCATTTCATCAATAGTTGATAGATGTTTAGTTTGTTTCCACCTTTGGAATATTGCAAATGATCCTGCTATGATCATGTGTGAGGGTTTTGTGGGTAAAGGCTTAAATTTCTCTTAGGTCTATTCCTAGGGGTGGAATTGCTGGATCATATTCTAACTCAATGTTTAACATTCAATGTTTAATATTTTACATTCCCACCAGCAGAGCATGAGAGTTCAGACTTCTCCCATTTTGCCAACAGGTGTTATTAGCTGACTTTTAATTTTAGCCATCCTAAAGACAGGAAATGCTATTTTGCTGTGGGTTTGATTTACATCAATGACTAATGGTGTTGATCATCTTTTCATGAGATTATTAACCATTTTCATATCTTCGTTGGAGAAAGTTCTATTTGGGTCTTTTGCCTATTTTATGCATGTGTGTATGTAAGTATTTGCAGTATTGAGGATTGAATCCAGGGCTGCTCTATCACTGAGCTACACCCTCAGAACTTAAAAAAATTTTTTTTAAATTTGACACAGAGTCTCAATAAGTTGTCCAGGTTTTCAGTCCTTGAGCCTCAGCCTCCCAACTTGGGATTACAGATGTGTGCCACGGTGCCAGCTTTGCCCACTTTTAAATTGGGTTGTGAACTGTGAAAGTCCTCCTCCTCTTTGCTAGAGCCGGAGACGGAAGCCAGGACCTTGCACATGCTAAGCAAGCGTTGTGCCTCTGAGCTACATCACCAGCCCACCTGGTTTCTTTTGAAACATGGTCTTGTTAATTGCCCAGACTGGCTTTGAACTTGCAATCCTTCTGCCTCAGCCTCCCATGTAACTGGGATTACAGACCATGTCTGGTGGTTTTTTGTTTGTTTGTTTTGTTTTTCAATATAAGTTACTGTTTGGGGTCACTTGCTTTTAGCCTAAAGAATTTCTTTCAGTATTTCTTTTCATGAAGATGTTTTATCAACAAATTCTCTCAGTTAAGAAATAATAATAATGATGAAGGAAAAAATAAAGAGAAAGAATATTTTAAAAATTAAAAGAAAGCAAAAAATAAGTTATCTCAGTATTTATTTTGGAATGT
>JAJEJO010001509.1:0-10205 GCA_020662805.1 Glaucomys volans
GGGGAAGGGCCACATGGTAGGGGCCCAGGAGGCATTAATTAGCAATCCCTGCCTGCAGCTCTTGGGGCGGGGCAGTTAAGCAGGTAACCTTGGTGACCAAAAGGGCTCTGGAGACACTGACATTCCAATCTCCCAGGGCAGCCTCCAACTTCCCAGACTCTGATGGCCTCCATTTCTTGACTTGACCAGATTTCCTCTTCTACACTAACTGCCTGTCCCCAATTCTGTCTTCAGTGTGACAGGTCTGGGCCATAGCAACTATGGCCTCTTTTCCAACCACAAGTTGCCCAACTCTCTTTTATTTATGGACAGATAGGTAAAAGGGGCAAGGACCCGGAGGAGCTTCATCTCTGATGGGCAGGATAGAGTGGAATTAGGGTGGAGTTTCCTCTTCAGGGGAAAATTCAAGGAGACAGGGAACCGCTCCCACGCAGTGCCACATACTTCCTGACAGTTCCCGGAAGCCAGGCCTCTGCATCACATGGTTCCACCCGGTCTGATTCTGCCACATAAGGATGGCTCCCCACACGTGTGCATTAATGTGCACACGTGCAAGAATATGAATATGTGTATGGACATGTACAAGAATGTGTAGAAGGGCTGGGGGTGTAGCTCAGTTGGTAGAGTGCTTGCCTCATAAGCACAAGACCCTGGGTTCAATCCCCAGCACCAAAAAAAAAGAGAAAAGAATGTGTACAAATACATGAAATTGAATATGTGTATGCATGTGTACATGGACATCAAGAAGCACCTAGGAATATGAATGTCCACACAACATGTGCATGAATATGAACAAGTGCATAAATATTTTATTTTATTTCAGTCGCTGGGATTACAAGCTCCAGTATGCCTTGGAGGTACAAATTTAACCCCTTCCAATTTAATAGCCACTGAAGGAACAGCACAGCCCTGGAGCAGAAGTTAGGTACCCCTGGTTCCACAGGGTAGGGTCAGGCAGTAAGCTGAGTTGGTCTTCAGGTCTGATCCTCTAGGCCCTGAGGCCTTTCTGTGATTCTTGACAATGGTTAGCTTGTCTGGATTCCAATCATGACTTGATACTACCAAGGAACTACAAAAGCAGCATCAGATCACCTTCTGTTATGCACTCACCTGTAGAGGTCTTCACTCCTGTCTTTATAGCTATAAGGCAGGGACAGAGATGCCCCAGGCCTGGTGTAGTCACTAGGCCATGCTCATTGTTACCATGTACTCTCTGCTCTCTGACTCATGCACTGGTCCAGGTTAGGTACAGGTGGAGGTGCTGCTGTGGTTCCCTGAAGGACCAGTGGGCTGTGCCTCCTCCTCCACAGAGGGGTTGCATGTTAGCCGTGCAGGTTGGCTGCAGTGTGGCAGGTGGAGCATCTTTGTTCTTGGAGATGCTGCCAAGTGGAGCAGCTCAGCTCAGATGAGAAAGACAGGGCTCAAGACTGACTGAGGAAATGTTCCCCAGGGAGTCTGTGTATAAAAAAAGAAGGACAGGTGGGAAGGTGGCCCCATGCTGAAGGGGGTCATCAGAGGAAGGACAGGTATTAAACATGCAGGTGATCCTCAGCAGCAGTGCACAGCTTCCCACTTCTCACATTCTTTCTCCCTCTCCACTTTCCCTGCAGGCAGGGCAGGATGCCTGGTCACCCAACTCTTGCTGCCCTGGAAAACCCCAAGAGGCCCCCCTGGACCCTGCAGGCAATAAACTTCTTCCTGAAAATTGCTCAAGTGTCCGGCCTCTTCTGTCTCACTTCATTTGGCACCCCAGGTGGGACAGTGGAGGTGAAGATGGCTCT
The DNA here is from genome assembly GCA_020662805.1 of Glaucomys volans. Classification (NCBI taxonomy): domain Eukaryota; kingdom Metazoa; phylum Chordata; class Mammalia; order Rodentia; family Sciuridae; genus Glaucomys; species Glaucomys volans. The sequence goes on from JAJEJO010001509.1 coordinate 1,782, forward strand.
TTTGCCTCCTTTTCTCTGGGTCTGGCTTTCCGGGGACGTGAGAGAACACTTCTTGGTGCACCACAGGCTACTCTTTGCCTGCAGAAACAATGACTCACCTGGTGACCCCAGAGCTGCTGCCCTGGAGCACCACAGAACCCACCAGGACATGAACGAGAACGAGGGGATTTGGAGCACCAGCTGACTGAATAGGAAGGACCCAGGTGCATTAGTGACAGCCCACCTGACTTCCTCAGAGAGCCCTAAGCAGGGGAGGCTTGATCCACCTCTGAGTAACCTTCAAAAAGAATTGGAGCTGAAAAGGTCTTGGGGTGTTTCCTGATTTGTCTCTGTTTGGGGTCAGTGAGCAGAGGGGAAACTGTGACTCCCTTTCTAGTTTGAAATTTGTGACATTTTGGGGATTTGGGTGCTCTATGTCTGTGTAAGTGTGTGAATGAGGTGGACAAGGGAAGAGTTCCGACCTGACCCAAGGTCTGAAGTGAGTGCAGACTCCCAGTAGGGGGATCTGTGGTGCCTCATACAGTCTGTGTGGATTTCCACCAACCAACATCTAGGTGGCTGCTCCAGGTCGGGGGTTGACACCAACCTGCCAGGCTAAGAGGAGTCTAAGTCCCTGTGAGAGGAATGGCAGGAGAAAGATGAAGCGAGTCTTGTCCTAAGTGTGTGACATCAATACAGGGTGGAACATGGGAGGCACATAAAGACAATTGAGTCTTCTGAAACGTATGTTAGAACATTTTAACAAATGTTTTAATAGTATCTGAGGGGCTAAGCTAACTCTGCAGAGGTCACAAAAGGTTTTAATGGTAACTATGGGGTGAAACTCTCTCCACAAAGGTTACATACTTCATGAATTAGAATGGCCAGGCTTTGTGATGTGGTGGCTGCCAGAAGAATCTTTAGAACATGGTGTCATTGGTCCTTTTAATTGTTGTCAACCCCTGGACACCAAGACCTATTCCCTTATTTTGATTGCTGGCCAAAGAAAGCACAGAAACTGCCCCCTTGGTTTAGAGCCTGTCTGGAAGGACAGTCCAAGTTGATATTAATTCAGATTATAAAGGCCTCTAAGCCCCAACTAAAAGTAACTAAACAGAGAAAAACCTGACAAAGAAAAGACAGAAAGAAAACCATTTTTTCCCCATGAGCCAGGAGAGATCCCCCCAGCTTGCATGCCACTCTTTCTAACGTTGTCAAGATCAGTGAGACAACAGGCTGCCCCCACAGCCCCCTCATCCCAGAGGCAAGAAATGATGGCCTCTTGACTCTGGCTACTCTTTCCTGCTCAGCAACCTCAGTGCCAAACACTTCCCAAAAGCCAAAGACTCCTCCATCCCCCAAGAACAAGGTGGGAAACTTCTCCCAAGACCAGAGCCACAACCCAGATGAGAGCTCTCCAGATGTCCCAACAAGGTACTAGAGGACCTGCCTATGTTAACCAGGAAGAAAACACCTGAGGGGGAAATTGAAGTTTTGCATGCCAGACTTGCACCACCACTGATCTATCCAACTGGAAAAAGCATAGTCTTTCCCATCCAGAGAAGCCCTGGAACATGTTTGATCTGATGCAGTCCATTATCCAGACCCACCAGCCAACCTGGACAGATGGAGTAGTGCCGACAGGTGACCTGAGCAGCTTCAAAGTAGCTAGAGGAACATGCTCCAGACATACAAGGCAACATCCAAATATATGCCAAGGCCCAACGCCCCGACACAGATACAGCATGGACCCCAACCAAGAGGAAGACCTCCTAAAGATAAAGATATAAAGAGGTCGTCATAGGCAGCTAAAAGAAGGGGGGAGGAGTGGTGTACAAATGAACATGATATCAGAAGTACCCCAAAAGCCCAATGAAAGCCCCGGCCAGTTGTATGAATGACTATGTAAGAACTTCCAACCCTTCTCTCCCTTTGATTCTGAGGCACCAGATAATGAGTGGGTGAAACCAGCCCAGAGAGACATTCACTGAAAACTCCAAAAACTTGGCTGAAAAACAAAATGCCAGTGAGCTGACTAAAATGGTCACCACAGGGCTGGGGATATAGCTCAGTTGGTAGAGTGGTTGCCTCACAAGCACAAAGACTCACTGGGACAGGGCAACCTGGTAACAACTGCATTGAAGACTTAAGGTGTTCTCCAGTAAGCCAAACCTGACAGACAGTCCCTCAAGGATCCCGATGCAGAGTATATCACAGATAGAAGCAATTTCATCAATGATGGGGTGCGTCTTGCTGGATATGCAGTGGTCAACTGGACAGCACAGTTGAGGCAAAGACTCTGCCTCAGGGAGCTTCAGAACAAAAAGCAGAACTTATTGCTCTGACCTGGGCCTTCCAATGGGCAACAGAAATCTGTGTCAATATCTACACAGACTCAAAGTATGCTCTCATTACCCTTCATGTTCACTGGGCCTTACATAAAGAAAAGGGACTAACCAACTCAGGAGGAAAAGGCATAAAATATGAACAGAAAATTCTTAATCTTCTAAATGTAATATGGGCACTAAAAAAACATGTGGTTGTACATTGGCAAGGCCACCAAAAGGGGAACATTGGTTGCTCAGGGCAACCAAAGAGAAGACAGAGAAGCAAGTTTAGCTGCCTGAAGGAAATGGGAAGGAAATCCAGCCCCAGGTTTAAATGCTGTTGTCCTGCCTGACCCTCTAACAGAATGGGAGCCAAGCTATTCCCCACATGAAAGAAATTGGTTTAAGACTGAAAAATAAAGGTATCTCCCTGGGGCTGGGGTTGTAGCTCAGTGGTAGATCACTTGCCTAGCACCTGTGAGGCACTGGGTTGGATTCTCAGCACCACATAAAAATAAATAAATAAAACAAATGTCCCTTGTCCATCTACAACGAAAAAAAAATATTTAAGAAGAGAAAGGCATCTCCCAGCAGATGATAGAGATTTCCTGATGGTCTCATAGCCATCCCTGAGGCTCTAGCCTTGCCTTCATCACACAGTTCCATGGGGGACGCACAGTGGACAAATGGCACTTGAGACTGTTCTGAGTCAGCAGTTCCATATCCCTGGCGCATGAGCATTTCTTGGGTGATCTGTAAACGGTGTAAAACTTGCACCTGCAACAACCCATGCCAAGGGGCAAGGGTTCCACTGGGAATCCAAACTATAGCAGGAGCACTTTTGGGGACGTGGAAGTAGAATTACTGAACTACCATGCTCACAGGGCTATAAATATTGTTTGGTCTTTTTGTGTTCTTATTCCAGCTTGGTGGAAACCTTTCCAACCCACACTGAAAAGGCTCAAGAGGTAGCCAGGATCCTTCTCCTGGAAATTAATTCCAGATTTGGCATCCCAATAACATTGGCTTAGACAACAGGCCAACTTTTGTGGCAGAGGTGATACAATTATTGGCTGAGAGTTTAAATATTAGATGAAAAGTACATACTGTCTACACTCCACAGAGTTCTGGTTAAGTAGAAAGGGTGAATAGGACTTTAAAGACTCAGTTGGGTAGGTTGTGTCAGGAAATTCACCTACATAGGGATAAAATCCTCCCTATTGCACTGTTAAGTATTAGATCCACTGCCATTGAGAGGACAGGATTCTCACCCTATGAGCTAGTGTCTGGAGGCCTCCTCCATTAATCAGGAGAGTACAGGGGGACTCAAAGAAACAGAGGAATTAACATTGAGGCAACAGCTTCAGGCTTTAGGGAAAACCATACAGACTCTTAACCAATGGGTCAAGGAAAAGTTGCCAGTAGGTTTGTACATTTGACCACAGATGCATTCTCCTTCAGGCTTGAAGATTCAGTCTGGTTCAAAGAACGGATGATTCAACCCCTGAAACATCTTAGAAAGGCTCCTTTCACTGTTATTTTTTCCACCCCAACTTGCAGTAAAAGTTGCAGAGACAGGTCCCTGGATTCACTGAGTCCCAGGCTCAAGCCCACAACTCTGGACTGGGAGTGTACTCCAGATCCTGCTGCACCCCTGAAGCTGACCACACAGAGGAAGAAAGTACCAGAGGAGCTTGAGAATGACAAGGACAACTGCCCTGCTGCAGTCACCTGGGAAGCTGACTAGCCTGCTCATGGCCAAAGCTTGAGGAAAATACCTGCTTCAGCCACTGGGGGGCTGGCGGATCAACGCACAGCAAAAGAGAAACTTTCCACTCGGACAGATGGACTCACTCAGCCTCTAAGACAGTTCTTACCCTCTACTGCATTGCCAGCCCTTACTCCTAGCCATAGATACTTCTCTTGTTTGATATTTGCTACACGTGTGACAACAGTAACTCCTACTGACTGGATTCTTGGTAACAAAGTTTCATTTATACATTTTTATCTTGCTTATGTAGGTTTTCTAGGGTTGGTTTGATGTGATTAGTTTGGCTTTGTTAACTTACAGTGTTTAATGCATGCTAACCAAAATGTCGGTCTATCACTTAGTTTGGTTTCCTTTGATAATCTTAGGGGGCTGTGCTGTACTTGGGCCCCAACAGTGGAAATCATGTGAGCCATGTGTCAAGTCAATCTATTATAACTAAGATGTGATAGAAAACATATATTTAGGGTCTGTCCCACCAGAGAGATGCTGTAGGTGGATGACTATTTGTCTCTGAAAAGGAAAAGAGTCTACATGGCTTGGATTGAATCCTAATATAAGGGGGATATAACTTGCCCAGGGAATTTCTTTCCTACCAATGGAATTTGGTCTTGCTAGCTGCTAGACCCACAGCCACTTATATGGGAACTTTTTAAAAAAGTGATTCAAGTCTGATTGCCCCAACACCCACCACAAGCCCTAGCTCTGCTGTTAAACTATATGAGAGGTTAAGCCAAAATCTCAACCTTCCTTTTTGGGAGAAAATCTCTTCCTGGACCTAGTGGAAAGAATAGCTAAAAGCCTTGTGGTTAAAACCTGTTGGGTCTGTGGAGAAGCCCTCAGGAGTGAAGAATGGCCCTGGACCAGAATAAGTCTAGATGCTTATTCCCTACTACTATGGAATAAAACTCACGAGGAACTAAAAATTGAAAGGCCCAAGGCTGGGTCCTCACTTCAGAAGTCCTTGGTTAAGAATGTGTTGGCAGATTGGAACCCACCACATCCAATGGGTCCATGAAATCCCATGTAATAGGATATTGTTTTAGAATGCCATCTTGTGGCCAAAGAAACCTACTTGGTTTTGGGCAGATTGTTATATCCAACAAAAACAAGATCATCCAAGCCATTCACGTAAAGTCAAAAGAAGCCTTTATTATAGCTGGCCGGTGATGACCACCCATACACCTAAAAGCAGTGTGGAGGGGAATTGCACTCCAGTTCCTTCCTTGCCAGTATTTACAGGGAGGGGAAGAAATTAGGGTGAGCAGTTCCTCCTTCCTGTATTAGGGAGGGGAAGGAATTAGGGTGGGGCTGTCTCTCCCTCCTGCAGGGAGGGGAAAAGGTTAGGGAGGGGGTCATCTCTCCCTCCTGATGGTATTTGAGAATTTTATTTCTTTTGGTGAGTATAACACAGATAACCCAGACTGACTGGGGATTAATGGTCTAATAAAAATCCCCATAAGATAATATTTCTAAGCTGGGCGTGGTGGCGCATGCCTGTAATCCCAGCATTTGGGAGCCTGAGACAGGAGGATCCCAGTTCAAAGCCAGCTTCAGCAACTTAGCAAGGCTCTGAGCAACTCAGTGAGACCCTGTCCCTAAATAAAAATACAAAATAGGGCTGGAGATGTGGCTCAGTGGTGGAGTGTCCCTGGATTCAATCCCCAGTACAAAAAAAAAAAAAAAAACAGAAAAAAACAAGAAAAAGAAAATACTTCTAAACTATGCCAGTTCAGACACTAACCAAATCAGTTGCTTTTGGGTCATCCTTGAGATCCATAAATTCTAGAGCAATGTAGCCCCTTCTAACTGGAAAGCATCTAAATGAACTACTTTGGATTTGTGGAAAAAAGGCCGATACCCAACTCCCAACAAATTGAAAAGGAAACTGTATTAATGGTACTATTAACCCTGAGTTTTTTGCTACTTTGCAATGCAATTGGAAAATACCTAGGAATGCCCTACTATGAGGATCGAGGGCCAGGAATAAGAGTTCCATTGGGAAAAGACTTACCTAGAGTTCAGCACACTTGGGAAGAAGATGACTGGCCATCCCAGAGGATTATTGTCCCTTATGGTCCTGCTACCTGGGCACAAGACGGCAGTTGGGGCTATGGATTCTTATTTACATGCTAAACAGGATTATTCCCTTATGAGCTACAGTAGAAATTATTGCTAGTCAGACTGCCACAGCCTTTGACCTCCTAGCTGCACAACAGATCCAGATGTGACCAGTTGTCTATTAAAACACTTGCCAGGCCGGGCCCAGTGGCGCATGCCTTTAATCCCAGCGACTCCTGAGGCAGAGTCAGGAGGATCACGAGTTTAAAACCAGCCTCAGCAACTTAGCGAGGTCCTAAGCAACTCAGTGAGACCCTGTCCTAAATAAAATACAAAATAGGGCTGGGGATGTGGCTCAGTGGCCGAGTGCCCCTGAGTTCAATTCCCGGTTCCATAAATAAATAAATAAATAAATAAATAAATAAATAAAACCACTTGCCATTAGATTGCCTAATTGCTAAAAAAAACAGGGGAAAGATGTAAAAAGTTCAACAGTTCAGTTCAGACTGTCACATTCAAATAGATGACAAAGGACAGGCAATGAAAGACATAGCCAGATATACCAGAAAACTCACACATGTGCCAGTTCAAGCCCGGAAGGGCATTAAAGTGTGGGATCCAATCTCACTATTTAGAGGATGACTTTCAACTCTTAGTGGATTTAAAAGCTTAATTGGCATAGTAGGTATTCTGCTGTTAATCTGGTGATTGCTCCCATGCTTGGCTCCCCTTTGCATTAGAATTATTTGGTCTACGATAGAAGACAACTAATATAAGGAGATTATATACAACTTTAAGCCATGATGATGATCTTTGATTTAAATAACCAAATAAGGATCATCAAAGGGGGGAATAAAGCAGGTGAGAGACCTGCACTCAGAAGGCCCTTACTATAATTAAGCTGAAACCCCACCTTATTTGTGGCATGTAAGTTCCTCTTCTGACCAGAGAGATTCTGCACAGGACATCAGCTATCAGCAAAAATCTGCAGAAGGCATTGTGGTTTGTGACTTCCCCTTTGTTTATAAATGCCAGGTTTGCAGAAAAACTTGTGAAACCCCTGTCTGGTCTAGAGCACTTGTCATTTGAACAGCCAAGCTCCCCCCAACCCCCACCACACACACACTGGATACAAAGTTCAAAGAATTTCTATACTCATGGTCCAGGGGGGAATTCTTAGGTGAGAGCCCCTCTGGACCCTGCAGTCAATAAACCTGCTTTCTGAAAATTCTTCAGGAGTCCAGCCTTTTCCTTCCTACTTCACCTTCTGTGTACATGAAACCATCTGATGACTGCCTATAATACCCAGGACATCATAAACTCTATGTAACAAGTGGACGGTCATGACAAGGAAAAATGTACACGTTTAGTTAGTCCAGGGATTTTTCCGAATATTTGGCATCTAAGGTTGGTTGAATACGAGGATGAGGAACCTGCAGATATGGAGGGTCAGCTGCACCCTGAACTTCTGAGAGACATAATGTCTAAACATTTGAACTCAGCCAAGTCAGGAGGGGCAACCCCAGACTAAGGAAAGTGGCGCTGACCTCCTTCACAGCTCAGTGCTGTTGGGAGTCCTGTGGTTGCTACAGCGGAGACATCTGCATGGTCTGGCTGCAGCAGAGGTGTGTGGTGAAGTCAGGTGCACACAGCCCATCTCTCCCTAGAGAGGTGACACTCTGCATACCCATGGACACAGATGCAACTGTACAAGACTGGCTGTTACTTGGGGGTAGGTCACATTCTTCCAGAAGATCTGAAGGGTATTACTCCCTTAAGCAAAAGACCTTGGGGGGTTGTTTACAATTCCATGTGAAAACAAAAGGTCTTGAATTGTAAGTGTGGCTCCATGTCTTCTGTGGACAGGTCTTCCTACTCTGGCTCTCCTATCCCAAGTGCTACTGTGAAATTAACCTCCATTTGCAATCTATTTTCATATTCAGAGGACTGGAAGCCTAGATAGGAGAATGCTCTCCTAACTAACAGAGTCCCAGCTAATCACAGCAAGAAGGACTGAACTGACCAAAGGAGACAAACACCATGCATCTGCTACCTGGGAAGCTGACTCTAACTGGTTGAGCTATGTGTGTTCCTCACATCTGTTCTCTGTCTGCAAGGGCTGCCTGATCCTGTGCCCCTACTCTGCTGCTCCCTGACTGTCAAGCATCTTTTTAAACTTATTCAGATAAGCTGCTTTGTTTAATTTGTGTATGCATTCTGCCTTTTAACAGTGACTTTGGTATCAAAGCTAAGAATTTATTAGTTTTAACATAATTATGGGTCAGTGAT
>JAJEJO010001510.1:0-26528 GCA_020662805.1 Glaucomys volans
TTTTCATTCATCATGTGGGAGGAGAGAATTTTGCTTCAGAAAAAGTTCTGAAGTTGGCCTTAGGACAAGGGAATAAACGTCAAATAAGTATTTATCAGAAATCCTGGGACATGAAATACAGAAACAGGAAGTGATTTCCAACCCATTCACAAATGTGCTCCCTGACTGAGCAGGAAGATGAGGTAATGGAGGAGGCAGGCCACATGCTGTGACTGACAGGTGAAGTTCCATAATGAACTGAAAACCCAGAGTCCAGGATCTCAGAAAGGATGTGATTCCTATATCCTACTTGAATTCTGTACTGTTTTGTTTTTGCTATTTTTGTTTTCAATGTTTGATTTGCCATGAGTGATGATGCATTATATGACTCCCTTTGTAAACTTATGACTGATTTATGTTTATTAAATTCCCACCTACGAACCTTCATTATTCCAATTAAGCACTTGAAAATTACTTTTGCTATTATTATATGATATTTTACAATGGGCATTCAGTGAAAGCACACCAAGGTGGTTAAAATGATTAATGAGTAGAACATTGTCCTAGTTTTTATAATTAAAGGAAAGAATTAAGGTAACCACATGATTGGCAGATCCACTAAATTTTTTCAGATTGTTTTAAATTCAATGTGTGTCAGTTGTGGTTTTTTTCATATATTTAATAACTGCAAACTGCTTTTTTTAGCTTCCTTTTAAATTTGCACATTTTCAGCAAAATAATAATAATCGTATCTACATTAGCAATGTGGCAGAGGTTGTTTTCTCTTTTGGGGGCTGAATTAAACAGACGTACTTTTAAGAAGTGATCTGAACACTGGGTCATTAGTCATCTGTGTAAATAGAAGCCTAGGAGTGAATGTGAAGGTTATTGTGTTGGTGGCAGTAACAATGTCGCAAGAGTAGACTCTCAGCACTACTGATCCCACTCTCTTAAACCCATTTGTGCACTTCATGTTCAACATGTGTTTCTCAAGACAGCTCAAAATTAGCCACACAGCTTCTCTGTGTTCTCTGCTCCAGTTCCTAGGCATAGGATACCACATTTCATTCACCAGAAAACATGACATTTCTTACAAGTAAAGGGCTAGAAATAGATTAAATTGTGAATATAAACTTTCTCATGAACTTGTAAGATGAAGCTGAATAAACCCATCCTAATTCCAAAGCAAACTTTAAGGACTGCATCCTTATAATTACTTTCTAACTGTACATGAAAGCATTTCTGTTGGCCTTTTTATCTATTAATGCTGATGAAACATTTGGAATTTCAAGTTGATATATAATTTAGAAGCAGAGAAACAAATGTGCACTGGATATTCTGGACCTGTTTATGCTATAAATATAAGGTTTCTCAATTTTGCATCCTTCTGAACAGCTACAAATGCACATTATTTAATTCTTCCATGAGGTGAATTGTTCCTAAGTCAGTGCACTCTTTCTCTCTTCCTTAGTACACTCTGCTATGGAAGCATTTGATGGGAAGTAGATCTCACAAAATCCCTGCAGGAACCACCTGGGAACTCTCTGTGTTCAGAAGCCGTGGAACACATTAGTGTCATCTGCTTGAAATTCCTTAAGAGCCATTCCCAGTGTTCTGAACTCTCGGAGCTAAATTTCATGCACAGTCATCCTTCTTACAGATGTATACATAGCTGTGTCCAGCTTCCTTGAGAACTGTGTCTAGCTCTAGGGAATTCATACCCTAAAGCCCCTGTTGAACTCACCTGCCTCCTGGTTTATTTGGCAAGGTCAGGACCCTTAGGATATCTCAGGTGGAGACAAGAAAGAGATTCCAGTTTCCATAATGCATGGTGGAGACTGTTAAGAACAATAGAGGCAGGCATTTATTCGTTATAATAGTGTGTGTGTGTGTGTGTGTGTGTGTGTGCGCTTGGCACTGGGTGATTGATCCCATGGCCACTGAAGCACAGAGCCACAGCAATTTTTAACTTTTTTATTTAGTCATGGTCTCACTGAGTTGATTAGGGCCTCGCTAATTTGCTAGCCTGGCTTTGATATTGCTATCCTCCTACATTCGCCTCCCAAGCAACTGTGATTACTTGCACGTGCCACAGCTCCTGGCTAAGAAAGAAATATTCATGAGGAAAATTCTTAAAAAGAAATGCAAAAGGCTTATAGTGATAAACATTTCTAAATACAGGAAATTTTTCAAAGAAAAATGAATACTGTAGAGACATGATATCTCTAAGATTACAAGTATTTAATATTGTGAAGAAAATAGGAACTGCCCAAACAGAGGTCAGTAGCTTCCCAATTCAGGCCAATTCCATCATGTGCACCTGCAGGACTGAAGCTTCAGCCCCTCCAGGTCCACTGCTCCTTTGGCAGAATCCATTGTTGGTCTGGGCCTTTGGCCAGGTTAAGGCACAGCAGGCAGGTGGGGATGTACACATGGCATGGCACTGCAGGAGTAGACAGGACCAGTGAAGGACCCCATGTGTCGCTTAATGAGCTGATCTCACTCCAGTCAGAATGGCAGTCATCAAGAATACAAGTAACAGTAACTGTTGGTGAAATGGTGGAGAACATTGCACAATCATACAGTGCTGGTGGGACTGCAAATTGGTGCAACCACTCTGAAGAACAGTATGGAGATTCCTCAGAGCTCTTGGAATTGAACCACCATTTGACTCATTTGTTCCACTTCTTGGTTTATAACCAAAGAACTTATTATCAGCATACTGCAGTGACACAGTCACATCAATGTTTATGCCTGCTCAATTCACAATAGCTAAGCTATGGAACCAACATGGATGTCTTTAAAAAGATGAATCCATAAATTAAATGTGGAATAGATACACAATATAATATTACTCAGCCATAAATAAGAATGAAATTATGTAATTTTCTGGTAAATGGAACTGGAGACTATCATGCTAATAAGCCAATCACCAAAATTCACAGCCTGAATGTTCTCTCTGATATGTGGATGCTAACACACAAAAAGGGAAGGTGGGGAGGGGAAAAATAGGAGTCTAATGTATTTTCCAATGGGGAATGAGAGAAGGGAGAGGTGATAGGAATAAAAAAGACAGTTCACTGAAAGAGACATCACTTTCCTATGTTCATATATGAATACGCAACAAGTGCAACTCCACATCATGTATAACCATAAGACTGGAATCCTAGTTTGAATAATTTATACTCTATGTATGGATAATATGTCAAAATACACTACTGTTATGTTCATCTAAAAAGAACAAATTTTCAAAAGTGAAGTTAATATTCATTCATCAGGGAGCAGACACAAACGCAAATTCTGATCTTACTAGAATTCTCAGGGCAAACAAGATAGGGAATTATGCTGCTCTTGAGAAAGGAAAAGATGTCATAGAAATTACACAGTAGACAAAATCAGGAACAATTCTTAAAATTATTTTATTGATTTATTTTTTGGTATCAAAGATGGAACCCAAGCATGCTTAACCACTGAGCAACATCCCCAGTGCCTCCTTGTACTTTATTTAGAGACAGGGTCTTGCTGAGAAACTCATGGTCTCATTAAATTTCTGAGCTTGTATTTGAACTTGCAATCCTCCTGTTTAGGCTCCTGACCCACAGAGATTACAGATGTTCACCACTGGAGCAGAAAGAACAGAAAATTTAAAAAGGATTAGCCCAACAAATTTTTAAATATTCCTATTCAAATACCAGAAAAAAGATCAGAAAAGGGATCTAGATTTAAGCAATCTAAAATTTATGCATATATTAATATGTCATTAATATATAAGATCAAGGGCATATATTACAATTATACATATAATTTTATGAGAAATTATTTTAAATGACATGTTTCTGTAAAAGAGAAAATTTTCACATTATACATATCGGTTTCTGGTACCTAGACAGCATGAGGACCTCTAGGGAGTCAGTAGTAACATGACAGTTGAAGAATGAAAAAATGAGTTCAGGATTTGGAAACCCTCCAGATGACTGCTGACATTTATGGAGTTTCCTGAGGATGAACAATCATTGGATAATCCTACAGATAGCCGTCCCTGCCCTACATTAGAAAACTGTTCCACAGAGATATCTTAACTCACCTGTTCTCCCAAGGTATCGCACATGCTCTGGGCAAATACCCTGCACCTCTGAAGCCTGGGCCACTTGTGAGCCTGTCTCCACTGGATGCTCAAATGACATTTTCTGAGTCTCACTTGGACCCAGAGTTGTGTGGCCCTGCGATCCTGCAGGAGTCAGGCAGGGGGCGCCCTTCCCACACACTTCACACTTCTCCTCCTGCAGGATTTCACAATTAATTCAAGGAGGAAGGCTGGTGTCTGAATCTCATCTCTGCTTTCAATGCGAGTGAAATAGCAGAACAACTTCAAAGCTGTAGAGGACAAATTTAAATACCATGCTCAACTCTAGCATGAGCTAAGTATAAGAATTGAATATTTCCCTCCCTCACAAGCATTATAGGAGCTGGGACAGGGTTGGCAGGAATAAGGCTTGGGACATCTACTAATTTTATAACCCTCCTGGAATCCCAGAAAAGGCTCACCAGTTTTCCCATCTGATCAGAGCTGGAGGAGCAGATTGGAGCTCCGTGGGTCCCAGAATCATCCTGCTACTGAAGAAGAAGGTGTACATAACTTTGTGTGAAGTGGTTGTTCATGTACTGACAGTGCTTTGACAGCTGAACAGGAGGCTGCAGATGAGGCTGGGTCTCCATGAGGCCACCCTCAGGACCCTAGGTCACCCTTCTGGCCCCCACTGCCTGATGTTCTCCAACACTCATCACTCAGCAGTGCCCACATGTGACCCTGCCATGTGGAATATGGTTCCAAATCTCACTCACAGGCAAGTGAAAGAGGTCACAAAATCATTTAGCTGGGAAAACAGAAGACCTGAGATTGAATTCATCCTTGTCATTCTGACCAAGTCCAAGATAGCAGACAGCCCCGGGGGGAGCCTCGTCATGAGCACAGATCTCCTCTGCAGTGCACGAGTGACACAAGTGAGCAACCACAATCCACCCCTGTGCTGCTGTCTTCAGCCAGAGCAGCACAGAAGCAGGTGGACTCTGCCCTCCTCTCTGTTCCTCTTCTATTGTTCTTGTAAGGATCTTTAAACCCAGATTACTCAGATACACCTTCCAGAGCAAAAACTTGTAGGTGGGCAGAATATCCTTCTCCTGGGGATCATCCTCATTGTCGCCCAGATAACCATGGGGTTCCCACATCCGTTCTGCCTCATCCTCTCAGGTAGACACACGTGGATGATCACAGAATCCGCCCAGGAGCATTCACACGGGAGAAAACCACATCTATGGTGAGACACAAACATCACAGGGGCCACTGAGGTGTCAGGATCCCAGTCCAGCTGTGTGACTCCTTGTGCCCAGGTGTAGACTTAGGTTTACCAACCAAGGCAGCCTGCCCAGAGCACTCTAGAATTCACATTGAAAGTGGGCAATAGAGGGGCTGAAAGAACTCCTCTGGGTGCATGTCTGGCCAAGCATCCAAGGTGGAAGGAATGGCACTGCGCGTGGGCAACAGAGTCTCAGTTCATTCCTTCTATTTCAAATCTCCCTCCCAGGTAACACTGTGTCTAGGCTGTTGGGTCTGTCCTTGCTGCCAGAAGACAGGCCCACCTCAATCTCCAAACTCTTTGTGGCTCTCCTGACTCTGGAAAAGGTGGCTATCCAACAAGGCTACCCCACACCTCTGTGAGTCTCTCCTTTCCCAGGCTCTTCTAGAGGGCCCAAGCATCAAACTGCATGCACTGGAATAGCCAGAAAGGAGTTCTGGGGCAGACTTGGGACCCAGTGGTTCACCAAATTCCTTGTTCTGGACCCAGGTGCTGATGAAATGTGGGGATGGGGAGCTCAGTCAGGACTGGGACTGTCACTCTCTTGGAAATGGGTTCACAGCGGTCTATGCAGAGCTACAGATCACCTAGTCAACCAGGCAGCCAAGGAATCAGTCACTAAAGATCTGGGTGTCTCCCTCCCAATTTCAGGAGCAGCCTCCTCAGGAGCAGCCTCCAGTACTCCGCCTTCTCTTGGGAGTAAGCTGTGGTATGTCCATCATTCTGTCATTGCCTCCCACCTACTGCTTTGTGACATCCCTCACTTCTGTAGAGACACGACACCCACTTTCAGGTCCAAAAGTCACCTTGTGTTTTAAGTTGACCCTAGAATCTTTCATTTTGCTAAGAATGGGAAAGGATCCTTCCATATTCAGGGGAGGTCATGAGGGTGGATCACACCCCATTCTGTGGATACTGGAGGCTTTTGTGTCTATTGGACAGTGTTCTGGGTTCCTACATTAGCAAACACAAAGCAAACTCAGAATTACTTAATTCTAAACTTAATTGACTCAAACTGTAACTTTCCACCTCATCAATAAAATATTTTTCTTTATGCCAGGCATGGTGGCTTACCCCTGTAATACCAGGAGGATCTCAAGTTCAAAGCCAGACTCAGCAAAAGTGAGGTGATAAGCAACTCAGTGAGACCCTGTCTCTAAATAAAATACAAAATAAACCTGGGGATGGAGCTCAGGGGTTGAAGGACCCTGAGGTGAACCCCTGCTAGACCCACCCAAAAAAGTCCCCTGACCTTGCTCATTGGAAGAATCAAAAACTCTGGGACAGAATTCTCTATGCTGCTCTTTGCTATCAAAGCAATAAAACTTCTTTTTTCTTTTTCTCAAAGCTGTATCCTTGTTATTGGATTGGCATTGAAAGGGAGGATGGAACCTTTAGTAATATCTTAACCTCTTGTTTCCACCCTCATGGCCATGGTTTATCAATAAATTTTGTGTTTTAAAATATTTTATCTGAGGTTTGTATAGTTACTACAGTACAGCTTTCTTATGCTGTCTTCATGGAGAATTATTCATATCCTTTGGTTTTCAATCTCTTGATACATTTTCTTCCCAACTGTGACTCCTGTAAATAGCATGGAACTGGACAGAGCTTTCATCTGTCTGATCTCTACCTTTGTATAGAATTTTTCAGTCGGTTCATGGTTAATGTCACTGTTGATGTAATTAGATCTATGTTAGCCTTTATATGTTTTTATCTTTTCCCATGTAGGTTTTATTCCTATATGCCTGTGTGTTTGGGTGTTACTGGGGATGAGCTCAGGCATGCGCCAACACTGAAAAACATCCCCAGTGCTTTTATTTAAAGCTCTATGTTGAGAGTGGGTGACACTAAGTTGCAGAAGCTGGCCTAGAATTATGATCACACTGGCATGGCTTGCATGAACATACCAGGCTAGTGCTCTACTTTTTTTCTTTCTGTGTTTGTTTGGTGTTTGCTAAGGAAGAAATTCTTCTTTGATTTTTTATACAATACTTATGTAGCCACCTGGCTATGAGTTACCACATGTGAGAAATATGTTCATTTGTCCAAACTCAAAAAATGAACTTGCTAAAGAGCTGGGCATTCCAGGACTCAGGCAGTGGAAAGACCCCCTTCAAAACATGATTCTTGCAATCAAGTCAGAAATATATCAGACATGACATCACATAATAGGAATGAGCTTATTTAAGTGATAGGAAAAGGGGAAGTGGACACTCTCAAGAGAGAGACTGGTCCTCTCAGAGAGGACAGTGTGCACCTCCTGCACTCCAGGTTTAATGAGGTCCCAGAGAAGTTTCCAGAGAGTCCTGCCCACATCCAGCTCTTGATGTTTGACTGACCACCAGGTGACATCAGACTTTCAAGTCCTGACTATCAGTGCAACTTCATGTCCCCTTGGCCTATGCTGAGTGGTACTAATTGGATTTTTGAAAAAGATTTATCCTGATCTTCCAAAATCTGTTAAGTTTAAAGGGCTCAGTGAAAATATTCTCTCCATGCAAAGTAAGTTGGGTGACCTTATTTCCAGCCTGCTTTTCTGTAGATAACTGGAAATTGGCTGAGGAATGTAATATATCCTGTCCACATATGCTAGTCAGGGCTGAATATAAATTGTTATTTGGCAAAGAAATATGTGGGCTCAGCACAGTGGACCTATTTTATAGAGATATTCTCTTCATTTTGTGTTCCCACCATTGTCCCCTCTGTGTTCCCTAATAGACAGAGAAGGTACAGAGAAAGCATGGCTTGCAAGATGGAACCTCCAGAGAAGCAGGCAGGTCCAGAGTGGTTAACATCATCATTTTATCCTCTGCTGCACAAGGTCCCCCTATCCACCCCAGTCCATCATTGACTGAGTACTATGGGGTATACCACCTTATGGATCACAACCTGGGTTTTACTGTCACCCCGTGGGTCATTTAAAGAAATAAGATTCAGGGCACAGTGGCATATGCCTGTAATCCCAGTGATTGGGAGGCTGAGGCAAGAGGATTGCATGTTAAAAACCAGCTTCAGCCACTTAGTGAGGCCCTAAGCAACATAGCAAGAACTTGTCTCAAAATGAAAAGCAAAAAGAACTGGAAATTTGACTCAGTGGTTAAACACAGCACTCTTCAATTCCTGCTTTCAAAAAAATACATATATATGTACATTAATTAATGTTATCAATAGTTGATTGCACCTGCTATTAGCTTCTGGTGGCAGGAAAGTCTTCTTGGGTTGATGCATCTTGACATGTAGACAGTTTTTACTTTACCTAAATTAACAGATACTTCTCTCTCTGTTGGACATGCTGACCCCTTCCCCTACCTCCTGTGTGTCAAGGACAGTTCAGGTGCAGGGACTCTGGATCGGCCAAAATCACAGGCTGTGGTGCTACTGTGTGTAATTTCTTTTATGCCCTATTTCCCCTGAGGATGCCTTTCTTCCATCCCAATTTTACATTTAAAGCTGAATTTTATAATCTGAAAATAGATCACTGGTCTACATATTTCTCACACTATGTACATATTATCAGATTCAGCCACATATCAAATAAACAACTTCAGATAGAAATAGACACATTATTCTACATAGCTCTGCATCCTTCTACACATACAGCTGTAAATTTTTTTCTACATTCCATTTTTGCATATTTTGTTCATACATGTCATATCTGTAAAAATTACAAATTAAGCAGGAATGTGATGGAATAGGCACTGCATTATGGAATTCTGTCTTTTGAGGAACTTAAATGGAGGGCAAGAAAATAATTAAGAATTCTTTTTTTTTTTTTTTTTTTTTTTTTTTTACTTGGAATTGCACTCAGGTGTATGCCACATCCCCAGCCCTATTTTGTATTTTAGCTAGAAATAGGATCACACTGAGTTGTTTAGTGCCTCACTTTTTCTGAGACTGGCTTTGAACTGTCTATCCTCCTGCCCAGCCTCCAGGGCATCTGGGATTACTGGTTTAGGTGATCCCCCACACACAGCCTATCATTCCTTTTTTTTTCATTTTCTTCATTTGATTGAAAATAGATTGGAGTCACCAAGCGGATTTCTTTTCTCACATCCAGCACGGGTATGCTCCCATCCACATTTTACCACAATGAAAAGGGGGACCGGGGATGTGGCTCAGTGTGAATTGCCCCTGCCTTCAGTTAAATCCCTAGGATGTGGGAGAAAAAATCATGTGGAATTCAGCTCTCAGCCCTGGACAGGTATGTGGCCAATTTTTACAGTTTTTGGGATGACACTTCATTCATCAGTCCCCTTGTCCATGGGTGATATTGTTGTGTAGAATGAATTTGGGCCAGTGTATTGAATGTGAAAGACTTCATGATGTCCAAGTTAAGAGCAAAGAGTAAACTTTCACTTATTTTCCAAGAGGTGGTAGACACGACAGACTGTATTGGCACTGTGTATTGGGGCAAATGTTTGGGGTTTATATGCAGGATTTATGGGCAGAATTGGGCAGGGTTTTTGTTGGTTCTGGTTTGAACATCAGTTGAAACCAGGAAGCTGAGAGGAGTGAGTCAGCCTCTGGGGGTAAGTTGCTTTCCAGGCAGGATGCAGGTGGGCTTGTGGCTTTTCTTGGAAATGTTGGTGTGTTGAAGCAGTGATATGAAAGTACACTTGGGAGGGGGATTTCCTTTGGAGAGAAAAAGTGAGGTCATCATGTGCAGTGGAGTGACTTGGGAAAAGCTGGAAAGTGAGCATGAGCTCACAGACAGGTGATGAGAGCCCCACAGATGCCTGAAGCCACACATAATACCAAATCCTACACACACTTTTTCATGTATATGCAAACCTATGACCACCCTCTCTATAAAACCTCACAGGCCTTGTCAGCCCCTGAAGGCAGGGGTAAGGAAGTGGTTCCCTTGCGTTCCTGGTGTAGCTGCACTGATCAGAGTTCCTTTCTGGCTTTTTTTTCCATCATGACTGTTTCCGTTTGGTTTTGGGGTCAACAGCTGACCTGACCTGTGGGATCACCAGACTCAGGTCTCAGCCTAGAATTCCCAGAATAGTAGAATGTAGATCATTCACATTAAGAACAAGGTGCCCATTTTATTTCCACCTAACATTGCTGACTTAGAGGACTGTCTGCCTGCATTTTTTTCTTTTTCATTCTGCTGGGGATGGAACACTGAGATAGCACTAACTGCAATTCCCTCCTTTCATAGTTCAGGCTGCTCCACAAAAGAGCAGAGGTCAGGAGGTGACAACAATTATTGAAATAACTGTTGAATTGCTTTCATTTTTAGATATCATATGTGAGATACGCATAACTGTAAACTTTGTTTCAAAATTTTTGAGACTGTCTTGCTAAGTTGCTTGAGGTCCCACCAGCTGATTCTATATATACATATATACATAATATAATACGTAATATATATAAATAATATAAGAACTATATAAATAAGTATAATATATAAATAATATTAGATTATATTTATATTATATATTATATATAATTAGCTGGTCACCGTGGCACACACCTGTGATCCCAGCACTTGGGAGGCTAAGGCAGGAGGATCAGGAGTTGAAAGTCAGTCTTAGGAACTTAGTGAGGCCCTAAGCAACTCAGTGAAACCCTGTCTCTAAATAAAATACAAAATAGGGCTGGGGCTGTGGTTCAGTGGTCGGGTGCCCTTGGGTTCAATATCTAGTACCCAAAAAAATAAATAAAAATTAAAAATATATAATATCTATATTTATAATTAATCCCCAGTAGCCCAAAGGGGCATAAATACATATATTGTACAAATAATATACATATTTATATATAATATATATCATACATAATATATATAATATACTATATATATACTACATATATAATATACATAATAATATCAATATTAGGCAATGTGTCAAAATATATATATATATATTTTCCCCCTTTGAGCTACTGGGGATTAAACCCAATGCAGCTCTACCTCTGATCTAGATCTCCAATCCTTTTCATTTTAAGACAGGCTCTCACTTGTTGCACAATGCAGACCTGAACCTTGGACATCTACCTCAATTTCACTCTTGCCTTCAGTTGTTTCTGTGGGGAGGTTAAAGCCCGGGTCCTCACACATGCTGAGGAAACACTCTGTCCCTGAGCCTTAGCTCTGCCCCAGAAATTACCTTCTGAACCAAGTTCCCAGCAAAGGCCTCCTACCTGGATTAGTCCCAGGGAAGCTCTGCCAGAAAAGGGCTGGAAGACCAATTGTCACTCCGGCATATTTCCTCCAGTGATTGGACAACAGTAGATGCCACTCAAGTTTCCAGGGCGAGCCTAGATACAATCCATCAGGGACTCTGAGGTGCATCTATCCAATCAGGTGTGGGAACAGAGGAGAAGGGCGGGCTTCCCCGGTCTCGCGGGCTTTTCTTCCTCAGTGACTCTGCTTCTCCATTTCAAGGACCCACGTGCTCCGCAGAGGAGGCTCAGGTGACTGCGCAGCCTGTGTTCACGAGCTCCAGTGCCCGGAGGTCCCTCGAGAGGACACTGGGTCACCAGGGAAACAAAAAATGGTGAGTTTTCGGCGGCGGCTGACGGGACACAGCACCTGGGCCCCGGCAAGCGAGTGAGCTGTGGAGCGTGGCCAAATCCCCGCTATCTGGTGGCCCTGGGCCGTTGTCCAGTGGTTCTGCAAGGTGTTCTGGGTGTCAGGCCCTGAGGTCCACTGTGGAGCATACTCCTATGTCCCCGCTGGTGGATGGCCCTGGAGCTTTGTCCAGTGGACCTGCAAGGTGGTCTGGATGGCGGGCCCTGAGTTGGCTGCAGAGATACTGCAGTGTCCACGCTGGTGAGTGACCCTGGGCCCAGGCCCCTGTCTCCAGAGGGTGGCCTGGGCAGCCCAGATCCCTGGTGTCCTCTCCCCTCCCTGCCTGTTGCCCACAGGCAGTCTTCCAAATGTGTAGGAAGCAGGATCTCAAGTCCACTTTCCTTCCCCCAGTTTAGTTCCTCCGAAGCCTGCTGTAGGTCCTTAAGATTGTAGTCTCCTATCTGCGTTCTGAGCTGCTCTCTTCCTCTCCGCTTCACAGCAGTGTCAACCAATTGTTCTTCATACTGTGTTTCAAATGGACACAGTCCATTAATTCTCACTTCTCCCCTAGTGAAATGCTGCAAAGAATATATATATATTTTTCTATTTTGGAGATCAAACTTTCTCAACTACATTTCCAGCAAATGCTTTTTAAAGTTTTGATTTCTGGTCCCACTGGATTCACAGGCTGGCTTACAAATTGCAATCCTCATGCCTCAACCTCCAGAGTCCTTTGGTTTCCAGGGCTATGCAACTATCCCTGGCAAGAAGAACACTTTTTAAATCATTTCTTTTCTGTTTGTGAATATTAAGCTTGAGGAGAAAGAATAACCACTTGATACTTCCCCTTGTCAGAATAAAATAACTGCTTTAAAGGAATTAAGGCAGTTGGCTACTGTTACTAGGGATATTGAACCCTGGGCTGCATCCCCAGCCCTTATTTATTTATTTATTTATTTATTTAGTTTTCATTAGTGATACCTGACAATAGAATAAATTTTGACACATCATACATAAATAGTGTCACTTCTTTCTATGTTGTACATAATGTAGATTCCCACCACTAATATAAACATATATGCACTTAGGTCATAATGTCTGATTCATTCTATGTTCCATCATCACTAGCCCTTTTCAATTTTATTTTCAGACAGAGTGTGGCTCTGTTATCCCACCTGGAACTAGTGATCCTCCTACCTCAGGTGCACAGGCTTTTGAGATCAAAGGCATTGGCCACCCCACCTGTGAAAAACAGTTCATTTTGATCCAAATATTAATGACCATATTAAAAAACATGGATTCAAGGTACCCTGGATGATGTCTGTGTCCCACTCTGGAAGACATTATGTCAACTCTCTTCAATTTTTTTTTTTCTTTTTCTTTCTTTTGATACCAGGGTTGAACGTAGGGGAAATTAACCACTGAGGCACATCACCAGCCCTTTTTCTACTTTATTTTGAGCCATGATCCCTCTCAGTTGATTAGGACCTCACTCATTCGCCAAGGCTGGCTTTCAGTTTAGCAATCCTGCTTCAACCTCTGGAGCTGCTGGGATTATAGCTATGTACCACTGTGCCTTGCTTACCTGGTCTTTTATACACAGGATAAGAAAGTTATATGCCAGTACATTAGCCAAATTAATTGGTTGGAGCATCAGATTGGTGGCCTGCAGCCAAAAAGGGGAAATTTCTTCTGTAGGTGGATTGATATTACATTCTTAGCCTTGGAAGATGGTGGAAGACAGATGTCTGGTTAAAACATTATGAAATATTCTGAAGAATTTATTAGTTGTGAAAATTTTGGTCTGATCCAAAAGTGAAGTTAATTGACTATTAAAGGGCTTAAGATACCCAAGGTAATTTTTGCCCTCCATACAGAACTCATCTTTCCACCCTCAGGGTGGTATAGTTAGCCAAAGTCAGATAGTCTGAGAGTTCATTGATATAAATGCAACTTCATAGAGAATTTCAGTTGCTGCCAATAAAAATCTTGTGTTTTTCCTTTTATCTTCCTTAGATGCAAACACTGTACCAGAATTTCTTGGGTGTAAGTTCCCTTTGGACTTGTCACATAGTCCTGTGTCCTTAGCAACTATACTTTCCTTGGGCCACCACAACGTGCCCGCAGCTGCCCTGTGCCCAGCAGGATGCAGGGAATTCAGGCCTGGGTCCACTCATCCTAGAGCATAGCCTGAGGTGTGTGGTTCAGCCTGTCAGCTGAGCAGCTAGAGGGCCTGGTACTGAATAATCTCCTGGAACAGGCCTCATCTAGGCAACTGCCTCCTTGGGACATGGTCTCCCCAAGCCCTGTTCCCATCCTTGGAGACAGGTGACCAGCCAGCCTGTGGATGCTGGTGCTGAGGGGCCACATCATCAGTGATTCCTGCCCTTTGCATTCTTTCACAGTTGTCAAGGAGCAAAAACTCTCCCAGAGCATAAGAACCACCCACCCCAGTGCAGTCTTGTGCAAACCTGAAAAGTCCCATAGTCTGGAGTCATGGTCCAGGTCTCCTGGGAGGGCAATTTTGGAGTATTTCATACAGCAGGATCAGGTTGGAAAATTTCCAGCTGTCAGGGACTTTCCCATGTCCTTGAGCCTGACATGTCTATGCACCCTCCGTGCTAGTCCTCTCTTTCTCACTTTGAAATGATCTGTTCACGTCTATGAGGCCCAGGTTTATTTATTCAGAGCTGAATATGATGACATTATTAAAGAGACAAGGAAAACATGGATTTAAAGAAGTCTTGTTACATTTCCATTTGTTAAAAATCCTAATTTTCATTAAGGGGCAGCAGTGAACACCTGGAAACCTCACTGCTGTTGATGTTGAGGCAGGAGGATTGCAAGTTTTAGTGCAGCCTAAGCAACTTAGGGATACCCTATGCAACTTGGTGAGAGTCTGTCTCAAAATAAAATCAAAAGGCTGGTGATGTGTCTCAGTGGTTAAAATGCTTCTGGGTGTAATTTCTTATACCAAAAATTAAAAAAAAAAGGAAAACAAGGTTGTTTATTGATCATTGTACATGTTTACTGGTTGTCTAAACTTGGATTGGAGTAGAGGAGCTACAAACTTCTACTTGTTTTTTAGGTGTGATCACATGGTTAACATGTTTTCATCACCTGGTTGAAATATTGTCATTGAGGAGAGGTCATTAGTGACCTCATGTCTAGAGGGTTTGGGTGGGGACTGATTTTAGGCACTTATGTAAGGATGGCAAATAGACTTTCACATGAATAATAGGAGATCAGTAAATATCAAATTTTAACTGTGTAAGCACAGTGAACCATTGTGGTTGACAAGATCTGTCCCAAATTCTGAATTTCTGATTCCAGAATTTTCCTACTTGGTCAACATTACTTTCCTAGGGTAAGTAATACCCGGTATGCTAATATTTGCTCTGTACTGCACAGGGCATTGTTAGTATGTGCAATAGAGATGAAACCAACAAAGAAGTTAGGAGTTATCTGGGAACCCACATTAGTTCCTGTGAACTCACCACCAAGAAGAGTATAAAATACTGTTTGCCTTTGGAGTGGCCCAACTCTAGTGTTGGAATGGGTATGAGGAATTGAGTGCAGAAAATGTTTGATAGAGCAAATCTTGGAATTAATATGGAGGTGAGAATTTCATGTGAGCACCATGCATGTTGAGTGTTGATTCCTCATGCTGTCCTTCTCTCCTGGCTTCCAATACATGTATGTGGGATATTTTAGGTCTCAGTCACATTTGAGGATGTGGCTGTGAACTTCACCCCAGAAGAGTGGACTTTGCTTGCTCCTTCCCAGAAAAACCTTTACAGAGATGTGATGCAAGAAGTCTTCAGAAATCTGGCTTCAATAGGTAATAGTGATGTTTCTTTACTTAAACAAATAGAAAACTGGTATTTATTTTGATACTCTTTGTTGAATGAATGTGAAAGGAGAAATATTTGGTAAGAAATTACAGCATAAAAGGCACCTAAAATTTGGCAAAGTTTTTCTAGTTCCTAAAAATTCATAATGATTGTTTTGGGTTGGCATTTTAGGAAACAAATGGGAAGATAAGAGCATTGAAGATCAGCTCAGAAAGTCTGAAAGCAATCTGAGGTAATTGTACTCACAGGAGGAAGCAATGTCCTTGAGGGAATGAGAAAGTCATATATCTTTTATTGACTGTACACATTGTGAAAAATTCTATATTTTTCCATATAGAATTTTTTTTCACCTGAAGCCTATAATTGACTATAACAGATATTGAATCTTTTCAAAGTAGTTGACCTACCAAAAATGGTATTTAACTGTATCTATAATCTTACTATTTGGATAGAAGCCTTAGGGAAACTAAGTTGGATAGGATTGTTTCCTTTCAATCTGTTTATTGTCAGGCTATTTGAACAAGTCAGAAAACCTAATCTTTACCTGATGTTGGGAGTAATGTAAGCCTACAAGCTATTAATAAATAGAAAATCATGAATGAATCCAGTATTGATAATCTGCTGGTCATTCTTCATAGAAGTCATATGGTTAAATTCAAAGGTAAAGAAGATAATGAGGGCAAAGTTCAGTTAGATTCCTTTCCATTCTTAACATGACAAAGAAAATCTTTAAGAGAGTCAATCCATGTGAATGCATTATGTGTGGAAAAGCCTTCATGTATCCACTTCATTCCTTCATAGACAGAATATATCTCAATCTGTTCACAAACCATACAAGCATGAAGAATGTGAAGAGGATCCTTGTGAATTTCAACAGTCCAGGAAATCCCCTGTTTCTGTCAAAAGCATTCCAACACAAATGATAATACACCCTGGAAATGGACCTCATGAAAGGATGGTATGTGAAAAAGTCTTCAGTTGTTCCAATTCCATTCAAAGGCATGAAAAAACTCATACTGGGCACAAACCATATGAATATACACAGTGTAGTGATGCCTTTCCTTCACTCACAGGTGTTCAAAGATACATGATAACACATAATGGAGATAATCCTTTTAAATGTAAGGTATGTGGGAAATCCTTTCCTTTTCCCCATTTATTTAGAAATCATCAAAGAACTCATGCAAGAGAGAAAACCCATGAATGTAAATACTGTGCTTAATCCTTTATTTCACTCCCAAGTCTTCAAGGGCATATGATCATGCACACTGGGAATGTACCTTTTAAATGTAAAGTATGTGGGAAATACTTTGTTTATCCCAGTTTATGTAGAATACATCAAAGAACACATACTGGAGAGATACCCTATCAATGATAATTGTGTGGGAAAGCCTTCAGTCATCAAGGTTCATTTATAAGATATCGTAGAACTCATACAGAACAGAAGAATGTGAACACTGTGAAAAAACCTTCATTTTTTCCTCTTCCTTTCAGGTTCATAAAGGAACTCACACTGTAGAGAAGCCCTATGAATGTAAACAATGTGGGAAAGCCTTCACTCGTTCCTCTAACCTTCAAATACATAAACGAACACATACTGGAGAGAAACCCTATAAATGTGCACAGTGTGAGAAAGCCTTCACTTGTTCCTCTGTTCTTCACTCACATGAACGAATTCATACTGGACAGAAGCCCTATAAATGTGAACAGTGTGGAAAACCCTTCACTCGTTCCTATGACATTCAAATACATAAACGAACTCATACTGGGGAGAAGCCCTATGCCTGTAAAGAATGTGGGAAAACCTTCACTAATTCCACTAATCTTCAAATTCATAAGCGAACTCACACTGGAGAGAAACCCTATAAATGTGAACAGTGTGGAAAAGCCTTCACTAGTTCCTCCAACTTTCAAATACATAAACGAACTCATACTGGAGAGAAACCCTATAAATGTGAACAGTGTGGAAAACCCTTCACTCATTCCTATGACCTTCAAATACATAAACGAACTCATACTGGGGAGAAGCCCTATGCTTGTGAAGAATGTGGGAAAGCCTTCATTCGTTCCTGGAACCTTCAAATACATAAAAGAACTCACACTGGAGAGAAGCCCTATGAATGCAAACAATGTGGGAAGGCCTTCACTTGTTCCTCTAACCTTCAAATACATAAACAAACTCATACTGGACAGAAGCCCTATAAATGTGAACAGTGTGGAAAATCGTTCACTCGTTCTTATAACCTTCACTCACATGAACAAACTCATACTGGACAGAAGCGCTATAAATGTGAGCAGTGTGGGATAGCCTTCACTAGTTCCTCTGTCCTTCAAATACATAAACGAACACATACCAGAGAGAAGCGGGGAGGTAGGATGATTAAATGAGAAATTCCTTCTTATACTAGAGACATGAACTGAGAGCCAAAAACCTGAACAAGTAATCTCTTGGATATTGGACAGCATATTTTCCTTAAAGTATACATTTTACCCACAGTCTTTTGTTGGATCATGTTGCATAATGACACGAGATGAACATGAGGAGGTTTTACTTAATGGCATACTTTACTTAAAATTTTGAAGACTTGAATCAGACTTCAATTCCATTCCAACTCTTGTTATAATTTTGTAAATGGTTGTGACATTCTCAAAATGTATATTAATCAAATTTTAAAATACTGAGTGATGGGTGGATGAGGCTGTCTATTATACCCTTACCTCAAATGGATTCTCAGGCCTGGTTTGGTCATGGAAGAAATTTGTAGAACTAGCAAATTCAAAGAAAAGTAAACATATGATTTTTAAAAAATATATAGGTTGTACCACAAGGGGAAGTATCCTGCTCCGGGAGCCCTGAGTTATTGAGGGCCATCCCCGGTTTCCACAATGCCTTATCTCCTTGCAGGAGTCTCTGAAGTTGCTAAAAGTGGCCCTGTATTCAGAGACTTTTGGTGGAGGAATCCCACATAACTCATCCTGATGTGTAGATGGCATCATCAGGGAGATCCAGTGAGATTTATAAGTGAGAAACACATTGCCACCAGGTCCAGTGTAGCCTAAAAGGATTTGGATTTGCTTGTCTTTAGAGTGTGTCAGGGACCTTGGAAGAGGATGTCCACAATCTCTGGTAAAACCTTTTCTCCTGGAGAAAGGGAGATACTGTAAGTTATGGCTGAAGGTTGGGTTTGAAAGGTTGTTGGGCATACTGAAGGAAATGTTTGGTCCTTTTAGAGGTAAGAACAATTTGCTGTAGAGAGATTAAGGAAATAGAGAAAATAGAAAATATCAGCAGAAACTTTCTTTAATGTTGAAACTCAAAGGTATGAATTTTTCTTTCAGAACTTCCTTCATATTATCTCAAATATTTGATATGTTGTATCCCTCCTCTCATTTCTTTAATACATTTTTTTATTTCTCCTATCACTAATTTTATGATTCATTCTTCATTTTAAAGTGTATTTTGTACTCATCATGTGTTTTTGTAGTTTCTGTTTTTTATCATGTTTTCTAATTTTATTCCATTCTGATCTCATGGAATGCAGGGTATTATCTCTAATTTTTTGTGCTTTAACTTTGTTTGGACCATAAAATATAATGTACTTTAGAGAAAATTTCATGTGTCACTGAGAATTAAGTGAATGTGTCTATAGATGAAATGTTTGATTGATCTCTCTGTTAGGTCCTTAATAATGCCTTTTATTTCTGAATTCTTTACTTAGTTTATGTCTGATCTAATGGTAAGAGAAGTGTGTTGATATCACCTAGTATTGTGGTCTCTTTGATTCTTTACATTGAGAAGAGTTGGTTTTATGTGTGTAGTTGCATGGATGTTTGGGCGTAAATATTTACAATCATAATATTTTGCTGGATGATATCCTTAGCGAGCATGAAAGAGCCTTTTGTCCTGTCTCATTACTTTAAGCTTGAAGTCAATCCATTAGTCATGAGAATACCTACCACTACAAGCTTTTGATCTTAATTTCCATTGTATATTATCCCCTCCTTTCAGCTTCAGCTTATGGATATTTTTGCATGAAAGTTTGCTGTCTTGTAAGATAAAATGTTGGTTTTTATGTGTGTGTGTGTTTTATTCCATTCTTCCAATCTCTCTCTTTTGACTGAAGAATTTAGACGATATACATTCAGCATAATTATAAGGCAATGATTTTTATTTTCTGACATTTTGGCTTATATTTTGTACTTAGCACTTAATTCAGACTTGATTCTTGTTTAATTGACTTTTTTTCTGTGACAGTCATCTCTATTTTTGTTCTAAATTCTTCATTTCTTCTGCATAAAATATTTTATTGAATTGTGTTTTGTAGTAGATGTTTTATGGTTATGAATTTCTTTAGTTTCTCCTTAACTTGGAAGTTTTTATTTCAACTTTAATTCTACAGGATCATTATGATAGATATAGTATCCTTGGTTTGTAACCATTTATTTTTTCAGATGATAGTATATATTATTCCAAGCCCTCCATATTTAAGATGATTAGGCTGAGAAATCAAGCTAATTCTTAATGACCTGTAATTTTCCTATTTTGGTTTTTAAAATTCTATCCTTATTCTGTGTAATAGACTTTTAATTATAATGTGTCTTAGTGAATTTCCACATGAACACTACGGTTTGGAAAATTATCTGATGTTACTTCATAAAGACTGTCATGCATTCCTTACTTTATATTTCAGAGCATTATCTACCCCAGTGATGCTTAGATTTGGTACCTTAATGTGATCCAAGATATTTGAATACTCAGGTCATGGTTTTTAGCATTTTTTCTTTACTTTTGACTTTATTCTCAAGATGATCGATGTTGTATTCATGGCTTGGATCCTGTCTTCCAAGTCATCTGCATTTTTGGTGATATTTCCAACTGAATTTTGACCTGATGTTTTGAGTCTTTTAGTTCCAAAATTCTGTATTTTCTACATTCATTCCTTACAAATTTTTAGCCCATTGAACATTTTAACTGAACTTTCTACATTTTTGCTCTGACATTTCCTCCACTGTGGTGACAGTGGGATCAGGTGTTGAAATGTAGATTGCGTGGGGTAGTTATTTCCTTTGCTTCTGATATTCTTTATATGTCCACCCATCTGCATAGGGATTATTGTTTCTACTTACCTAAAATGGGCTATTTAATGAGCATCTTTGTCTTAGGCACCACAGACTGGGACAGTTTCCAGGTCCTGATTTTTCCCATTTACTGAATATCCTCTGCTACTCCCAGTATCATCACTTTGACAGGTATTAAATGTAATTAGCTACATTCACTGCAGATAAAAAGTCACCACTAAGCCTTGGCGTAGGGGCATCACTTGTTGGATATGTTCTCCCTGTTTCCTCTAATCTGTGTATAAACTTGTGGTGATGTTGTGTAGTATGTTGAGAAATTATTCACTAAGGTAATAAAATTACTATTATAGAGGGTTTGAAAGTAGGAGGAAAGAAAAATTGGGCAAAGGGAAATCAGAATGAGAAAAGATAGGAAACTACAAACCAAGGTAAAGAAAAGAAAAAGATGGGAGGGCTGAATTTGGGGCAGTAGCAGGTTATGCAAGATTGGAAAGAGGACTAAGAAAAGCAAGTGTAAACCTGAGCTAAGAAAACAAAGCTAGAGAACTCTTCCAGTTAAAACTTGAAAATATTACAAGAAATACACTCAACTGGGTTGACAGTGAAATATCCAATAATAAAGAAACATGTATCATTTCAAAATGAAAAGTAATATGCGTAAGGTTAAAATTGACTTGAGTTATTTGTTATATTCTCTGCCATGGTGGAGAAATTTCTTGAATCTTCCTTGTTTACATTTCATAAGAATTTCAGACATTTAGAAGATGCCCACCAATCATCAACTTCACTTTGATGTCTCCCTATGTGTGTAGGTAGTGGTCACACCAGCTCAGCTCTCATGCCATTCTGGGCAACCCACTCTAAAATTTGGTTAGTCTGGTTACCTACTAGATTTTTTCTGTGTCAGAAGGGATGGTGCCTAATCATCTGTGATTATTAGCCTGATTATCCCTTTTAGGGTTTGTAGTCTTTTGTACCCACTTGAGTAAAAGATCTGTGTGTCTAGCAGTGTGACATCCAGTGTGGGACACCCTGTGCACATCTTGAAATGTGTAGGGCATGACAGACTTTGGTAGAGGTATTGTCTGTTTCATGAGGTAGTAGGTGTCCACTGGGGGAGTGGTTGTGTTGCTGTTGCACTCTTTGGAGTTCACAGGTTGCATGGCAATGGGCTTGTATCTGGGCTTAATGTTTAGTGGCTCCAGTCTGTGGGGTGAAGAGCTGTAAGCCCATTTAGGACTGTATTGTTTTTGTATGCTTGATGTTCTCCCCTGGCTATTGAAGTTGTCCTTCGGAATTTTCCTGTGAGTCTGTGGATGTAAATGAGAATTGAGTAACTTGCAATTCTGGAATTCACAACTGTGGAGCCTCCTAGAATTTCTGGATTTCAGGAGCTTCCTGCCAGGTTACCATGGAGTCTCAGAAGGTGGTTCTTGTTCATCTGCCTAGGTGCCTGAGCCTGCATGCTTTGAGGGTGCTGGGCTGTTTCTGCTGGCTGTTTCTCTGGGGTGTGGGACCCAGGATGTTGGGCTCCCAACTGTTTTACTGGAACAACATATGGTGCTGCACATCTGCCCACCTACATAGTGCCTCCTGTAAAGTGGCATAGAACTTGTGTGATCTCTGCAAGTTTGGGATTGTGACAACAGATTTTCCTTGTGTAATTTGGGGAACAGAAAGCTCTATCCTCTCTCATAACTATCATGGAGGTATTGACCCAGTTTTTTGGCCTGTATCTGACCTCCTAATCTCCACAGTTCTCAGCCTTGGTCGCCTGTGTCCCTCTGCTGGGCAGTTGCTATCTAAGTACTTGGTGGTCGTCTATAATAAAGGGTGTGATGGAACTGGTGCTCTGTGATCTCCAGTGGCACACAAGCCACTCTCCTGTCTAGGAAGCTCACTGCAGTTTTTCCCAACACCATGATGGGGGTAGAATACCAGTTCACCCACTGGGGATGGAACTCAGGGTTGTGTATCCACTGAACTGCATTCCCAACCCTGTTTATAAAATTTTGAGACAGAATTTCTCTAAGTTGCTTAGTATATCACTAAATTGCAGTGACAGTCTTTGAACTCTTGATCCTCTTGCCTCAGGCTCCAAGGTCACAGGGATTACAGGTATGTGCCACCACAGCTGTGGATGAAGTTTTGAGAATTGGACTGATGTTATCTTCACTAGGAGATGAGCTCTCAGGTCAGTTCTCTGAGGTAATGAAGAGCCAGTTTCGGTCATTTGCTAGCAATAATCCCTCTAGTTTCTTTATGATGAATTACTGAGAGAACCCCTTTCACAGTCAGTCCTTCTCTTTTACTTGTTATTATCAGAAAGTGGAGAAGGTGTGTTGATTTAAGTACTTCTAGGCAGTTGGGCAGCTGTGGACCTTACAGAGTGACTGCTCTGACTCAAATAACAGGCATCCAAAATGTGGGTTAAACTCAGTGATTTTCTTGTCTACCTTAGATGATCCTTTCCTGTTTGGTCCAACTTGGTCCATTTATTTGTGCCAGCTTCTGTTAGAGAATTAAGTTGATGGGGTTTTCTGTCCCTCTGTCTCTCATTGTTACCCCTCTCCCTGACCCAA
Organism: Glaucomys volans; assembly: GCA_020662805.1. Lineage (NCBI taxonomy): Eukaryota > Metazoa > Chordata > Mammalia > Rodentia > Sciuridae > Glaucomys > Glaucomys volans. The sequence goes on from JAJEJO010001510.1 coordinate 23,375, forward strand.
CCCTGGTCCTCTGTTTTTAATCTCGTCCCCAAACTTCTGCTCCCTCCATCTCAAGCTGCCATATTTTTTTCAGAGTATTGACTCTGCCCTGATCCTCTCTGGTCAGCTATCCTCTCACTTCCTCTTCTCTGGTCTCTGGAGGGGAGAGTGTCTGGCCACTTTAGCTCTGCCACCTGTATCCTCTCTACAACATTTTCTCCATCTGCATATCAATTGATGGACACCCTGCTTGACTCCATATCTTGGCTTCCAGAAGCAAGGGTGTGCAGCCATCTCCTTGGTATAGTTCATTTCCTTTGGGAATACACTCATTTGTAGGGTTACTGAATCCTCTGAAAGGTTACTTTCAATTCTGAAGGAACTCCCAAAATGTTTTTCAGAATGACTATACTATTTTGCATGCCCTGTGACAGGATGTAAGAGTTCCTCTTTCTCAACAACCATGTAAATGTTCATGATTTTTTTTATCTTTTGTGATACTCTTTCTAAATAGGGTGGGATGATAGTAGTACAGATTTGGCTTTCCGTGATGACTTAAGAAGTGAGTAGATGCAGAAATGAGGAAATTTTAAACACTATGATATTTCTATTGTACTTGATGAAGATTTACATATTCTCATAAATTTTCTAGCTATATTTTTCTTTTTATTATTTTTCATTTTTATGTTGTTTGATTAAATATAAATACACCCTAATCTCCAATTCATTATGTAAATACCTTTCAGATATGTTAGGTTATGCATTTTTTTCAAACATATATTCATATTTATTGACAGAATGCAAAACATACTCATGTGCATATATATATATATATATGTATATATATATATGTCATGTATACATGCATGTAAAGTTGTGTATAATTTCATGTATGTGTGTGTACACCTTAATAGCTGGAGTCTATGAATTTCACTGAAAAATCCTCTCAGTTGTGTCACTGTTAAGCTGTGAGTGATGTTCTGTAAAGTGTCTGTTCATTTCCTTGGCCCATTTATTGATTGGGTTATGAGTATTCTTGGTATAGAGGGAAGGGAGGGATGGGGTTGGGGTGGGGGGGCAAGAATAATAACAGAATGAGACAGACATCATTGCACTGTGCACATGTATGAATGCACAGATGGTTGGTCTCTACTTTGTGTACAACCACAGAAACAATAGCTGTACTCCATTTGTATTCAATGGATCAAAATTAAATGAATAAAAAAATTTAAAAATTTAAAAAAATATTCTACTCATGGAAATATGAAAGATTTTGTGTGGTTTATGAATTCGACAGAAAATAAAAGTAAAATAAATGTTAAAAAAAAAACAACAACAAAACAAAATGATGTGAGTGATGAATATCACCCTAATGGGATTATGTCTGACACATACAGGAGGGAACCTGTCACATTCCAGTGACTAGCACGTGAGAATACTCAGCAGATGTCTTTGGATCCAGCCTTTGTTTGTTGTAGGACAAAGTGCTGATATGAGGCTCCATTCTTCTACTTGTTGACAAGCCTTCACTGGAGTTTCTCCTGCCTGCTCTCCCCCTTGCAGAGGTCATCTGCACTGGGGTTGTGACTGCATGATTATGAGGGAAAATTAAGAAAATCAAAGGAAGTGAAAATGTTGTAACCTGGGATTCCACCATGGCACTTACAGCTATTTCAAGAGATAAAAATTAAAATGACAACTTATCTTGATTTGATTCAATTTAATATAAAGAAGTGTGTCATCACATTGTTGAAGCCAAAGCATGTCGGTTAAGGCTGCCTCCGTGTGAGGGGCAGACTCTATTAATGATGTTAGAAGATAGGTGTTTTAATGTTGGAAGACTGGAACATATGTAATGAAGTAGAAGCTGTGTTGACTGTCATGGCACACAATAAAACATTCCAGAGGTATGTGTCATTCATGATCTCTCTTCCCTCCTTTTTCCAAAATTTTAAATCAGGATAATTTTGGTCATCTCAAGGTAGGTGATTTGTGGAAGTTTTATATAAAATACAAATGACAGGAATTAATTAGTTGCAAATAGTAAGGCTGTTTGCTAATAACTTAAATATTTATAGTGCTTATCAAAGTAATATATGATTTGATCAGTCCAATCTGCTGATCTCTTATGTTAACTTGGAAGGACATTTAGAGCAATAATATACTTTCCTCAATTTTTTTTCAAATTATCAAAATTCATACCATAATTAAATATCAATCACTCCCCAAAGAGTCAGAGACCTACCTTAATTACCTTAAAATACTTCTAAGAATCCAAATTTATAACAACTGATGTTCATTCAAAAGTTTTGTCTTTATATTGAGGTAAAGATACATAAGTTAATGTGAATCATTTAAACCCTTTTAAGTGTAAATTTCTATGATATTAAGAGAACTCACACTGATGTACAATCATCACTTCCTTGTATCTTCAGTCTTTATATCTGTCCAAATTAAAACTTGTTTAAAAGCTAATTCCCCTCAGTCCCAGACAAACACCACTCCAATTCCTGTCTCTGTTACTCTGACCACATTTCCTACTGTATGACTGCTTCTTTAAGTAAGTATGATCTCTTTGGTGTTCATCCTTATTGAAGTACATGATAATATGTAGTTTTTGTTCATAAAATAGTGTACATTTTGTACATGCACCACTTTTTTTGATCATTCACCTTTGGATTGACATGGCACACAGCTGTTTTGTCATTTGCATTGGTTTCTCTGTGTGCACCTGAATAGGTGCAAATGCTAGATCATTTGTTAATTAAGGCCTAAATGTTTTGAAGAATTACAATATTGCTTTCCACAGTGATGTCACCATTTAAAATTGTCACAAGCCCTGAGAAAGTTTTAAATTTTACACATACTTGTCATGACATATTTTGTCTTGTAGTTTTGGATGAAACTTTTCCTAGTTAATGTGAAATGACTTCTCACTGTGGTTGTAATGTTGATTTTCTGGATGAGAAACACACTGCGCATGTTTCAATGTGTTTTTTATCCATTTGGATATCCTCTATGGAGAACTTCAGTCTTCAAGTCCATTTCCCATTTTCTAGTTGCCCTTCTTCATTGGGTGGTAGGTCTTTGTAATATTCTGGATGTTATTTCTAATCAGATGTGATTCTGTGAATCTCTCCCCTCCTGCATACTGCCTGTTCACTTTTTAAAATTG
>JAJEJO010001510.1:26928-55712 GCA_020662805.1 Glaucomys volans
CCTGTCTCTCAAGAACTGTGTCCCTCCTGATGACTCAGGGGAGGGTGGATTTCAGGCCTCTTAATAGTAATACTAGTATTCCCTTCAATGCTTTAGGATCTGGTCCTCTAAAGGAATTTCTCAGGTAAATGCTTCCTGTAAAATATTTCTAATTTGTTTCATGATGGTTTCCTGCTGTTCTTGTACAATAGCACAGACATTTGATTTCTGAAAAAATTTTCCTTTTACAGTATGAAATCTATTATTTTGTTTTCCATATTTCTAAGAATACCCATAAGCATCCATTAGTTCTCCATTAATATTTCTCTCTCCTAACTTTTCTTCATGTAAATCATCTTTGGCTATTGCTTCTGTCTTACTTTTCTTTTATTGGATTTCTCCCAATTTGTCTTTTAAAACTTTTATTTCATGTTTTCTTCCAATCACTTTGATTTACCTTCCAACAGTCTTTTATCATTTCCTTTGTAAAATTAAAGAGACATGGCTTGTGCTTTCATCTCCAAATTTATGATCTTTCCTTTAAAATGATCATTCTCCCAATCCCTTTCAGCCCAGGGTGTCCCCAAGTACGTGGCAATGTGTGCTCAAAAGAATTCTCTGTTATGTGTGGGCATGCATGCACACATGCACAAAGACACTGTATGGAACTGACTGCTTCCTGATGTGAACTTTCCTTGAATCAGGTGATTTTTGACTCTACTATAATTCAAGAGTATGAAAATTACAGAATATTTGGGAATACTTGTAAAAATTATCCATGATCAACTTGATGTTCATCAAGATAAGAATCCCCTATACTCCGCCATCATAGGTATTCTCAGGATGACAGGTCCTCTTTACAGTTAGGCAAGTGACAGTTCCTTTTCTTTTCTGAAGGGCCCATAAAATCATGAATTTGCTGCCTAAGCTTCACAGAATCACAGAGACATCACACACATGCTGTTTTGGAAGAGCTTGAGCAGAGTTGGGGGGCTGCAGTGAACAATGTGATGTAGATACCCAGTTAGGGCCTGCTGTTCTAAAGCATTCTGAACCTACACGAAGACCCAAAGGAAAATGGATTGAGGTGAACATTGAAAATGAAGAGTATGAATTACTGTGACATTATATGTGACTCCTTGGTAAGAATTCAGTTTGCATTTCCAAATAGAAGAGAAAAGTGATGATCCCTGACTTAACAAACACTGGACCTGGGATTATTGTGAAAAGACCACTCAAGAATGAACAGACATTTCTCCTTACAATGAATAAAAGAATAGTGAAATTTTTGAAGTGAGTCTTAATAAATATTTGTGGAAGAACTAAATGTTGCTGGAAGGATATTAAAACATTTTGTAATATGAACCTATTCTGAATGCATGTACATGGGTTCTCTATGCCTCTATTAAAACAATCATTGTATTATTCTTCTGGATATAGGATATTTATATCCTACTGAAGATGTAATGGAAATATTGTTGTTCAGCAAATGTTCAGGTTTTTGCGAAACATTTTGGTCATATATTCTCTCAGAAAATACCAGACTCTAGGGAAGAGCATGAGATTTTTTGATAAATAGGTAAGATGGGTTCTTCATTTAAGATGTGTAAATTTATTGCATGGTACGCAGCCTGACTGCACAAAGGGGTTTTCAAAATTGGTCTAAAAATCATTACTTGACTTATTGATCCTTGTGTGTCATTGCAGGGTGAACCATATTAAAACTTTGTAGCAAATTATAATCAAATGTCAACTGATTTCATCTTGTTGGAATGGTTTCCATCATGAAGAGTTGGTCATGTCAAGCACGGTGTCATACTTTCCTAATCCCAGTGCCTTGGGAGGATGAGGCAGGAAGATAGAAAAATTCAAAGCAATCCTCAGCACCTTAGAGATACCCTGAGCAGTTCAGCCAAACTCCATGTTAAAATAAAAATTCAAAGGTCTGTAGATGAGACTCAGTGGTTCAGTACCTGTGGGTTCAATCCCACTACCAAGAAATAAACATATAAAATTGTAGTTGGCCTTTAATCTTCATTTTCCCCATTCTCATCTTCTCAAAGGCTGTAATTCCCAAATGGTCCATGATAGTTCTCATTATGTTGCATATCCCTGTGCACATACCCATGTGCTGCCTGCTTAGTCAGCTGTCTCTCATGGATGTAAGTTACACCTCCACAATTTCCCCTAAGACAGCTTCTGCTTTGCTCTTTCATAGGATATGGAATTCAGAGTTTCTTCTTCCTGATTTCAACAGGTAGAGACGCACAAGTCCTGATCTTGGTGGCCTGTGATGGATGTGTGGAATTTATTTCGCACTATCTCATCTGCATGAAGAAAAAAAAAAAAAAGAAACAAAAAAAAACTAGTACCTGTGTTGGTGAACATGGACCTTTGCTCATATCACCTGTGCACTCCATATCCCTTACTGTTTATCAGGACCATTAACCATTGTGTCTGCAATGTCCCCACCATTTTGGCTCTACCTGGCATGGACACCTGGGTCCATGGATACACAAGGTTTGTGAGCACCACCCTTTCCTGCATTTTTGCATTCATTGCAATCATTTGTTCCTGTGGTCATGTCCTATTGCTGTCTGTCAGTGCCATCAGTGGATGGGAGGAAGAAGGCCTGGACTTCCTGCAGCACCCACCTCACTGTAGTAAAATTCTAGGAGCACTTTGCTTATACTTATCTACAGTCAAAATCCCTCTGATCTCCAGCAGAGGAGAAGTTTCTGGGTTTCTTCTATAGCACCGTAACTCCAATGCTCAACCCTATCATCTATAGCCTGGTGAACAAGGATGTGATGGGGTGCTAAGCAGATGAACTCAGAGAATCTGTTCCATTTAAATGTAGATTCATTTTCTGCCTTATTTACCAAGACCCAGGTGCAAGTCTATTCAGCAATGTGTAGTAGATGAAAATATTTCAAACCTAGAGCATAGAGACTAAAAGCAATCTAGAGTATAAGATGAACGGCTCATGTGTGGACAAAGTTGTCTTATTAATATGTCTAAGTTGAAATAAGGCTTTTAATATATCATGAATGATTATGAATGCTTTTATTTTCAGCTAATATGTGTCAATGAGACTTTTTGGTCTTGTTGACATAAAAAATTGAAATTTACACATGCTTTTGGCATTCAGAATAACACCTTTATTATCTTTAGTTTGTCTTCTTATATTTTTCAATTTATTATTTATGTCCATCCAGAAGAGTAAAAGCAAGTTTCCTGACTCATACATCTAATCAGAAGTCATGAGATATGCTTTTTCCTTCCCTCACTGTATAAATTTAACTAACCAGTATTAATTACTTTCCTTTCAATTCTGTGAAATTGTTACAGGATTCATCAGAAGACTCATTACGAGTTTTGCATGGTGAAGAGTGGGAAGGACAGTGGAGGCAGGCATTCATTTCCACGTGTTAAATCTGTCACCTGTCAGTTCACTCTGTTGTGAGGCTTCAAAGTCAAGTCAGATGTCTTAGAAAGCTTCCTGCAAAATCAACCTATGGAAGCTCTATTGGAAAATCCCACTCAGGCTGCACCCACACAGATAATGAGACCTAATTTAATAGCATCATGCTCACTGTGTCATGGTTGAAGCAAGGGAGGAAGGAGAGTGTATGGAGGACTCTGTGCTTCAGTGGTAGCTGCATTACCTGGACTCTGCAGGACTCCCCAAACATTGCTCCTCAACTCCTACCCCAGGGCCCTGTATGCTCTTGAGCACACCTTCAAATCTCTGTAATTCGGATACTCATCCTAATGAAGAGGAGGATACTCATCCTTATGAAGAGGAGGATGTGTTAAATCTGTACATTCTCAATATGTGAATCACTAAAATCAGGCATTTTCAGTATCCCAATTTCAACTCTGAAGAAAAGCACAGGGAAAGTGTTCTATGCAATGAAATGAGGCTATTTGTCTGAAAATGTGGCACCATGTTCTTCATTTTGAAGCAGGCAGCATTTCAGAATTTTATTCCTTATGTGGATTGTTCATCCTCATCTTGATCTACACAGGAATGAATATATCCAGGTACATCTCGGTCAAAGCATTCTTTGCCAGTAGGTACAATTTGTTATTGGGAATAACTCATATTCACAAATAGTCACTTGGCAAATATTTTTCTATGAAGGTATTTGTGATGACATCAAGGTAAAGGACAGTAAATCCAGTTGTACAGGACAGAAGAAGTTGAAATTCTTCAAATAAGCATTACACCCTAGAATAATATCCATTGTGCTTCTCCTTTCTCAGAACTCTAAATCAGGACAATACTGACTATCTCATGGCAAGTTGGGCATTGACTCTCCAGTACAAAACATGAAAGAAAGAGTTGCTTGGAGGGTTGAGTTACTAATATCAAATGCTCATTTTTACTGATAATAGCTAAATTATTTAAACTATATCATTTAGACATGATAATATCTGTGTAACTTGCTGAGATCATTTAAATTTTATTACAAATAACATTTAGAAAATAAATTTCTCTCCTCTGGTTTCTTTGCAAGTTTTCAGTGGCCATTCTATCATGGAATATTAATTGCTCTATGTAGAACAGTATCCTACCTTCTCATAAAATACACTGGGAAAAAATTTGAAATAATTTCAGTCCATAAATGTTTTGGCTTTACATGAGAGTTAAGATACTAAGACAAAGTGCACATTTTGCACAATTTTGAGTGTGCCATTCTTTGGCATCTAGGGCATTCATGGTGAGCACAGCCATTGGCACCAGGAACTACCAAAGATTTTCATCAACCCAGAGGGGAGCTGGATGCATGAAACAGCACCTCCTCCTCTCTCCTATGTTCCAGTCCCTGGTAACAACCGCTTCAAGACCTGTCTCCATAAATTGGATGACTGTCTATTTCATGGAATTAATACATTCAATACCTGTCTTGTTGTGACTGCCTTATTTCACAAAGTATGAAGTCATCACTGTTGGTCCCTGTTGAGGTCCATGTCAGCATGCCATTCCTCTGGACCCCTGAATGTTTTGCACGTTCATAGGCACCACATTCTGGTAATCATTTCTCTTGTGGGTGGACACAGAATGCAGACAGCCATTTCACTATTGCCCTTGGTTTCTCCAGGTGCACCTCAGAATTACTGCACCATTTACTAATCATAGACTTAATCTATTAAGAATCACTGGTTGTTTTCCATAAGGGCAGTACCACTTCACATTGCCACAAAAGCACACAAAGTTTCCACCCTCTCCACTGATGCCTCCAGGGGAGAATTACTCATTTCATCTCCACCTCAAAGCGTCTTCATTCCCTAGTCCTCATGCATCATTTCAGTCATGTGTAACCCAATTGTTACACTTCAGTCTTTTTTTTTTTTTCAGGTGTTCTATTTAGAAGCTATAATAATTATGTCAGTATTCCAGCTGCAGAGCAAGTTATTTTTACACCGATCATAAAATTGACTGGTTACAGGAAACATCTAGAAGCAGAAAGTTATTTTTATGATTGGTTTTAACCTTGGAGAACTAGGTTAATTAAAATTATAGGCCGGGCATGGTGGTGCATGCCTGTAATCCAAGCAACTTGGGAGGCTGAGTCAGGAGGATCGCGAGTTCAAAGCCAGCCTCAGCAAATTAGTGAGGCCCTAAGCAGCTCAGTGTAGACCCTGTCTCTAAATAAAATACAAAATAGGACTGGGGATGTGGCTCAGTGGCCGAGTGTCCCTGAGTTCAATCTCTGGTTCAAAAAAAAAAAAAAAATATATAGGAGTGCAAAAACAGACAGCAAATTAAACAGTAGGTTGAGGAGGTGGAGAAATGCAAACCCCCACACACTGCCCACAGGAATGTAAAATGGCAGAGAAGCTTTGGGAAAGTGGAATTTCCCCAAAATGCAAAACATCACCATGATCCAGCAGTTCTATCCTAGATTCATACCCAAGAGAACTGAAAATACATGTTCACACAAAAGCCTGTACACAAACCTTCTTAGCATTCTTAAAATAGCCAAAAGGTAGAATCAATTCAAATGTTAATGAATGAATGAATAAACAAAATATGGTTTATCCACACAACAGAGTGTTCAGTGTTAAAAAGAGCTGTAACAGGCTACAGAAAGCTGGACACAGGGAATGACTCTCAGTACCCACTAATGTGCAATATCCCAAAGACGCAAACAATAGAACATGAAAGATGTTTAATGTTTGTGAAGGTTTGCAAGTAGTGTGTAGTGAGTGACTGCTGATGAGCAGGGAGTTTCTTTTTGGGATGATGAAAATAGTGACGTTTGCACAATTCAATGGGATCAAAGCACAAGAATTATACACTTTAACAAGGTGAATTATCCACCATTTGACCCAGCTATCCCACTCCTTGTCCTATACCCAAAGGACTTAAATCAGATTACTAGAGTGATGCAGCCACATCAATGTTCATAGCTGCTCAATTCACAATAGCTACATTGTGGAACCAACCTAGATGCCCTTCAATAGATGAATGGCTAAAGAAACTGTGGTATATATACACAATGGAATATTACTCAGCCATAAAGAAGAATAAAATTATGGCATTTGTAGGTAAATGGATGATGTTGGAGACTGTCATGCTAAGTGAGATCAGCCAATCCCAAAAATCCAAAGGCTGAATGGTCTCTCTGATAAATGAATGATGATGAATAATGCAGGGGGGGAGGGTGGCAAGAATGGAGGAAGGATAGATAGCATAGAGGGAAGGGAGGGGTGGGGTCGGGGGGGGGGGGGTAAGAATATTAACAGAATGTGTGACAGACATCATTACCTTGTGTACATGTATGAATGCACAGATGGTGTGACTCTACTTTGTGTACCACCAGAAAAACAATAGCTGTACTCCATTTGTGCTCAATGAATAAAGAAGCAAATAAAAAAAGGATATTAAATAGCAATGAAAAAGAATGTGGAATGTGGAAGTATAAAACTCATGTGCTAAGGTAAATGTAGAGTAATGTAATGGTGGATCACAGATAAATTTTAATTCTCCCAAATCCAAAAAAAAAAAAAAAAAAAAAAAAAACAAGGTGAATTTTCTAATAAGGGAATTTATACCTCAATAAAATTCCTACTATATAGACACATGGAAAGCACCTGCCATATACAGCTACTCAAATTCATTCCCTTTTGGAAACAAATACATTGAAATTCAAGGTAACCCAAGCTGCCTTAAGTGGAATAGAATATTCCCAATAGAAGTTACTGATTGCTACCCCCAACCTCACACTAGGGATTGAATCTAGGAACACTCCACCACTCTACGCATTCCCATAGTCCTTTTTATTTCTTACTTTGAGACAGCTCTGGCTAAGGTGCTGTGGCTAGCCTGGAATTGGTGATCCTCTTGCCTCAGCCTCCAGAGTTGATGGGATCTCAGGCACATGCCACCATGCTGACTTGTTTTTCCTTTAATATGTAATTCAGTGGTGTCTAGTGTAATCACAGTGTTGCACAATAGCTCACTCTTACTTGTGGGAACTAAAAAGGAGTGAATTGGTGAAAAAATCTACTGAACAAGTACCCCATTCTGAGTCATTTCTGGGCGTAAGGAGGAAGAAGAGTCTCACGCTCAACAATCCCAAACGTCTCCTAAGAGAAGAAATGCAGGAAGGAAGCCAATAGCACACAGTGAATTTTTAGAGACAGCAAAGAGAATCACCTCGATGGAGAAACAAGACTTCTTCATAGGAGAAAAAGAGGATCGAGAGATAAGTAAAAACACACTAAACGTATTAACCCCCACCAAAAAAAAAAAAAAAAAAAAAACCTACAGGGTCACAAAAATAGCTTAAAGAGCAACATGAGGGCTGGGATTGTGGCTCAGTGGCAGAGCGCTTGCCTAGCATGTGTGAGGCACTGGGTTTGATCCTCAGCACCACATAAATTTAAATAAATAAAATAAAGGTATTGGGTCCAGCTGGGACTAATAATATTAAAAAAGAAACAGGAACATGAAGTGACTTTTCAGGTGTCATGCACCACGAGTGCCAGTGATCAAGGTGACCGTCAAGCACCCCAACAGGGAGCTGTGGCTTTTGCCTGTGGGGCTGGTGCCATGATCATGTGCTCCTACCCACCCTGCAAACATGGCTGGCAGTGGTTACAAGGGACGGTGTTGGCTTCCTTAAGAAAGTTCAGGTAGAGGCCCTACAGCCTGTCTGAAGTGAGTGTCACATCACAGCATCTATTTTCTTGGCTTTTATGTCATGTTCCCACATACAGGGCACTCTGGGAGATTCTATAATGTAACAAATAAACTCTCAAAATATAAACACAGCGAGACAGTGTGGCAGAGCTGTTAGGAAGGAGCACTCCTGTCAGACAGACCTGGCTGCCAGACATCAGCTACGTGACTTTGGGCAAGTGGCACTGCTCCTGATCTGTGTCCTCATCTGTGAAATGGAATGCAAGCACACCATGGAGGTCTACCAACAGGATCTGGGGAAGACCAAGGACCAGTTCTCAAGGGTTCACTGCATATCCTCAATAAAGTTGAGCTGGCATTAAGACTGTTTGCAACTCAAAGACCACAAAGCTCTGAAAGAGGTCACCTCCCCACCTGCTTCTTGGGGTCCTTCTTTGCAAAGGTCTCTGGATCTAATAAGGCCTGGAACACAGCAGAGCTGAGAGGCAGATGCCAAACCTTTGCTGACTGGCCCAGTCAATGAGGATACAGGTACGACAGACATGAGAAACTGTGAGCGGAAACCACAGCCCTGCAGGCTTCCCCCACTTCCTCTAGGACTGGCTTCAGGGCTGCTGGCTAGACCTGGAGTCTGGTTATTGGACAGTTGGCTCTGAAGTACATCTGGGGGTTCAAGGACCTCCAGCCTCCCTGGACGTATGACATGTAATTCACACTGAGTCTCAACAGGCTTCTGATTACCATTCAGAGGGATTACACAGCATCAGAGGAGACTCACATATATAAACTGAAACTGGTCAGAAAAGAACATTCACATTTCATAAAACATAACATTGGTGAGCTTTTTCTGCAATAAGGCTAGTGGTTTTTCATAAGGAGGCACAGTGAATGTAAGCCATTGACATTTATAGTCCTAGCTTGACACTTACTCTTGGAGGCACAATTATCATCCCTGTCCATCTTGTAAGTGTCATGTCTTCATCATCTTCTAGACCCCAGCTAACTGTGCCATCTCCTACTCCTTTCTGGCCTTCTTTGAGTTCTTCCAACAGTTGGAAATTGCGAGAGACTTTTACTCCCGAGCCCGTGGTGGCTGCCATTTTGCATCTCTGTCGCTCCTCCAGTCTTTATTTTGTACTTTCTGTCATTGATTTTTTTAATCTCCAACAATGACTTGCAAGTTTATAGTACAAGGTATCTGTTAGCATGATTTTTTATTGCTCAATGTTTGTCATTATATAATAACATTGAAGAATTTGATTTATATAAGGAGAAATGAGTATTTCCTTCCTATATCTTGTTTTTCAGGACGAGTATCTTCCTCATCTCAATTGTGGTTCAGCAGTGTAATAATGTGGAATGTACTAATGCTTAATGTATTGTTGTAATTTACTTCAACTACTTCTTTCTTTACCACTAGTCTGTAAACTGTGGATGAAGAGCTGCTACTTAATAGACTAGATGCTTTTTCAGTCTCTAATTAGTGAGTGCTGGCATCATTGTAGGGGACAGAGTGCAGATAAAATGTCCTAAAAGATGAAGGGAAGATTGCATTCAGGCCTTAAACTGAACCCTGTTATCTCATTACTGCAGATCTAAATGATCATATAATCTTCTTACATGTGTCTCCTAAACATTTTGAAACATTTTATCCTCTTCCATCACTATCATCCCTCCTCTTACCTTCTATAGTATTTCCTAATTACATTCAATCTGATATTTGAATCTGAGTGTATCAGCCCTAGCTCTTAAATGAAAGGGAATGAAATAAAGGGATCCTTGTTGAAACAGAAAAGGAAAACATGGAAAATACTTTGTGGCCCCCCAGATTGTCATACACACAGCAGAATCAGGCTGAATTTCTACACACCAAGAACTTTCCCCAGCTCATTCATGAGGGAGAATTAATAGAAATTTCACCTTGTCAAACCTCAGCTAGATGCGCTGACTCACTGTAGGACTGTCAGGTCAATGGACCTCAAGACAGTCCATAAGCATACTTTTGTGGAAATGGATCAGGACATGGGATGGAGAGCTATATCCATGAAGGAACTTGGCATATGACTGATGTTTCATGGACCTGACCAGGCACACATATTAGAAATGATGAAAGACCGTGATACCTGCGGATGCAGGCAACCTGTGAGGCTGGGGAGGGCACACCCATGCACACTTAGAGAGGTACAGTATGTTGAATGCCCAGACTGTAGGAAAGAAAACCCAAAAGAGCACCTCAGAAGAGTCACTGGTGAAAGATGCCAAGATGAACTGACTAATGGAGTCAAGGACCAAGGTCAGTAATGAATCAAAGAATATATAAAAGACAATCATACAATAGTATAGCATTTATCCTCAAAAAAGAAAGAGCATCATTCCATATTTTATGCCAGGAAAATAACTAGAGCTGTAATAATGGTGGACTCTAGGAGCTAGTTGAAGTTCATTATTTCCTCAAGTATTAAAACTAAAATTAAAAGAAAAAAATAGTTTCCTTTTAAGAATATAGTGTAAAAATAATTGTCCCTAGATGAGGGAACATAGTCAGAACCAAAATGCACATCAGGTCCTACAGGAGAAGACTGCAAATCAGCAAGAGTTCCTATCTTCAGTACCCACTGGCCCCATGTGTCCTTTGGACACTTGAATTATGTAAACTGCAAGTTGAAACAGGTTATAAAATTTACACAATGCTGTGTAAAATTGGAATGAAAACAACATATAGAAGCACAGTAATGATTCATGTCAGATATAGAAATGATAAATATCATGAGTATAAATATATTCATATTACTATACAAAAAATACTGAATACAATATAGTAGAATAGGAAGTTGATTTATTGTTATATTAACATTAGCTGTAACATTTTCTAACAAATCATAATTAATGTAGTTATACATAGTAATCAATATATCATATTAACTGATGAATATCTCAGTAGAAGTCAAGTAATATATGTGGCTCACATTATCTACCGGTAAGCATTGTTCTAGACCATGAGAGTCTGCATAAAAGAAGCCATGCAGAGGAGCAGGGAGAGCCATGCTCATTTCTTCCTGGAGGAGAACATCCCATACACTCTTCTCATGGCCCCCAGGACCTCTTTGTTCCTAAGGCTGTGGGCAAAATGATTGAGCATGAGGATGAGGATGGTGTAAAAGACAGTGAGGTCCTTATCTTCTGTTGTTGAACAAATATTCTTGGGGCAGTGATAAGTGTAGACAAAGGTCCATAATAAAATATCACCACAGTGAAAATGCATGGAGCAAGTGGTGAAGACCTCTCTTCTTCCTGCATTGGAGCACATAAGGAAGACAGCAGAATGGACCAGTCCATAGGAGGTAGTGATACCAAGAACAGGAAGGAGGAGAAAGATGACTGCACTCACAAACAACATGTAGTCATTGAATGCAGGCCAGAATCATCATGGATAGGATCTCACTTAAGAGTTGATTAATGGCCCTGGACACACATAAGGAGGATGAAGGTTGTAGGTGGTATATGCCAGAATGTGAATGGATCCTAGTGTCCATGTTCCTGTGATCATCTTCAAACATGAAATTTTACTCATGCATTTAGGGTAGTGGAGTGGGTGGCAGATGGGTACAAAGCAGTCATGGGCCATGGAGGCCGAGAGTAAGTCTTAATAAAATGTGATGGTTATAAAGAAGAATATTTGCATACCATAGCCCAGGAAGGAGTTGCTCTTCAGTCAAGAAAGAACGTTGTATGCCATCCTAGGGAGAGTGGTGGATATGTACATCAGGTCCTTGAGGGAGAGCTGGCTGAGGAGAAAGTACATGGGGGTGTGGAGACAGGGACCATGACAATAAGGCAGCCATCCCTGAGTCTCACACAAAGGCAAGAACAAATGCAAATAGGACAAGGAGCAAAAGAAGTAGGCCAGGTTGATTTGGGGGTAACAACCCCAACAAAATAAAATCCTTTGAAGTTTGGTTCTATTTCTCCATGAAAACACTCTTCTCTAATTTCTTTGAAATGCAAATAAGATAAAATATGAGATTGAAGCTGAAATGAAAAAGAAAAGGAAATAAAAATAATTGTCTTTATTAGTGTTTGTTTAGAAAGAATTATTTTTTTAAACAGTTTAGCTTTTATTGAATTAATTTTAAGTCCTTAATTGGCTTGTCCTGACACTTTTCTCTGGTAACCATCTCCACACATCACAGATACATAAATGGTTCTGAATACAAAGCCCAGTACAGGCACAGTACACCCAGTGAGGTAGCTGGAGCCTTCCTTCCTGCTGACTCCTGGCAGGAGCATTCCTCAGGATTATGCACCAGTGTCAGCGCCTGAAGAAGCCAGGGTCCTGCTTCCCCTCCTCAACTCAGCACTCATGTTTACCACAGTCATGGGCTGTGTTGTTCAGAGGTCCTGTGTGCTTTTCCTGCATACTCAGTGACCTGCATGCTACACATCTTTAGTTTCTGCTTTTCCCTCCCCATGGACACTACTGCAGCTTAATACCCAGAGTCTTTTCCCAGGACATGTGCTGCTCACCTTCTCAACAGAAGCTTTTCTGCTGGCCTTAAAAGTGGGTCAGAATCCAAAAGCATTGTTCTTGAATGTAAAAATGTTGTGTGTCTCATAAGTTTAAACCTAATTATTATGTGCTTTATGGGTAGTCTTTCTTCCCTAAAGAAGTCTCCACATTGTGATGGTATACAAACTCTAAATCAAACAAAATTTATGCACATTTTTCTTTTCCTCATAGCAAATAACATGTGATAAAACTGACAGATTAAATAATGTGCAAAGTAGTTTTCACCCTAACATTTTTCATTTTTCTGTTTAGTTTTCCATGTACAGATAAATCAATTTGACTTATTTATACAAACACGGAGTGCATCTTCTTCAAATTAGTACCCATTCTTGTGATTGAACATGATGTAGAGTTTAACTGTGTTGTATTCATATGTGAACATAAGAACCTTAACCAAATTCATTCCAGTGCCTTTCCTACATTCTTCTCCCTCCATTCTCTTGGTTCACCTTTCTCTAACCCACTGAAAGTAGAGTGCCCCCTTGCTGTGTGTTAGCATCCACATATCAGAGAGGGCATTTGACTTTTGGATTTTCAGGATACCCTTATTTTACTTAGCATGATAGTCTCCACTTCAATAAATTTACTGGCAAATGGAACCCTGTTGTTCAGAGCAGCAGTTAGATCTAGCATGGTAATGGAAATGTAGCATTGGTATAGATAGGGGAGACACACCCACTCAGACAATCTTTTTCTATAGGAACTTAGATGCCCTGACTTTGCTAACTATTCTTCATGTTATGTCATTTATTATAATGTATTCACAGCCCAAATTCTGTAAATATGGAAATTAATGTCCTCATCTGACACATACGTACAATAGAATTCACTGATGTGAAGAATAAAAGTTTCAATGAGACCATGAGCCTCTCTGCCTACTTCCTATTATTAATCATTTAGTAATCACCTGAAATATCCTCTGTGTACAACAATTCATTCAATTCAATGTGTCGGTCTTGGTCGTCTCCAAGAGACCATGCCTAATTCCACATTTGCAAGTCGGTAAGAGCTCATGGATCTCAGCCTATTCATTTTACCTTCCTCTCCTGAAGTTTAGTTTTCATACAGTACAGGCAGGAGGGTGGATCTCATGCTGAGCTGTTCAACTCAGAAATATGTGAGCAGTGATGCATTGCTGATTTTTAGCCTCCATGTTTGTAATTATCACCTTCAGAGTTAATTATTAAAGGAAAGTAAAACAAAATTGTGTCAGTCATATAGAGTGAAATTCAAAATGAGAAAAAATGAGTAAAATTCCCTTACTGAATGACATTGTTTTCCTTTATGTGCCTGTGCCTGTACTTGGGAATTTATCCCTGTTAGTTAACTCTTTATTATCTATCTTTTCTCATTCTGTCATCCCAGTCCTGGCAGTTATTTTTTCTATCATTCATTGTCCCAAATATGCTGAAATTGTTATTTATATTTCCAATCTCTGTGTTTTGACTTCTTTATTTTTCCAGACTTCATATGAGGTTACTTATTTTTATGCTTGTACTTTTTTATCTTAAAGAAATACTCATGACACACCCTGTACAGACTATTTATCTGGATTGGCATTTTGCACAATCAGTGTTTCAAAGTAGAAAAAAAGCTATGAATAGAGTTCCTGTTATTCATATTGAGTAACTTTAAATCAATTGACACTACATATAACTCTGGCAAAAAGGTGTAAAAGTGTGGAAGAGAGTTTACCATAAAAACAGAAAATCATTCTCATAGTCATCTAATTGAAAAGGACTGAGAATTAAATAGGCATGGTCAGGATCCTGATGGAAGCACAGTGTCACAAGGCAACAGGAGAGATGAGATCACAGGCTCCTCTGTTTCTATCACCTTTAGGAACAGAAGTCGTGTCCTCACAGAGAAGATAAACACAAGATCCCCAGCATACTAACACATCATAATGTCCAAATTTTGTAATAATGAATGGCAGTGCTCCTGTTATTGACTTGCTTTAGTGCTTAAAATACACAAAATTTCACAATCAGGAGTTCACTTTTATTGGGTGACACAGACAACAGAGCAAAAGCTCACACACACACTGTGAAGTGTGTGGACATCAGTAATAGAAAGAACAGTAGACCAAGAAGGAAAGACAGAGGGACAGGTGGGCAGAGCACTGAGAACCACTCCAAGGAAGTGCTGTGGGAGCCTCAGGCTCTGGAACACTCTGCACAGACTGAGGAGCAGGACCAGCCCTGGAGGGAGCCTGCCTGGGTCCTCACCACAGCAGCAGAGACAAGAGTGTTCTGGAGGCTCCAGGTTCCAGGGCAGGTGTGTTGGAGGAATGAGGACATGGACTCTATTCTGGACCAGGTGAGAGGTCAGTGGGTGTGGAATGGGGTCAGGTGCCCTGGAGCTCACACGGGAGGCTCTGGTTGAGCAGAGCTGACAGGAAGAACACCAGGAGAGACTGGGCAGTGAGCAATGAGGAGAGTGGGTCTACCCATGGTTTAGCAAAGGAAACCAAGCATGCTAGGGACCCCTTAGGCCTGGGCACATCAGCACATCTGGGTGCAGCTTGGGGCATGTTAGGGTCCATTGAATCTTCTGTCTCTGCCCCTGACTCAGGGGTTGTTTTAGAGTGAAATCTCAGTAGGTCTTCTAATTAAACAAAGAATGAGCTCCAGAAATGAATTAATATCATAGTTCACACTAATGAGATGTGAGTAGAGAGTTTTTATATCAGTGTAGAGTATATGTCCAGTGCAAAATAGAACATGAGAGCATTCTGTGGATCTTTCTGCCCTCCTTTGTTTAGTCCAGGTTTAATTTCAGAGGAAGAAAGCTGGCAGCATTGCTGGCAGTACCAAGAGCTAATCACACAGTAGGCCATATGTTTATGTCTTCCATGCTCCAGTCATTTAATAAGGAGACCTATGTTTACATTTAGATTCTCATTTGCAAAGAGTTCAGAGCATCATTAAAAATTTGGTGCTGACTGTTACATTAATTATGATTTTTTTTCCTAAATTGAAAACTTTCTTGCTGTTAGACAATGGATGAAGATATTCACTTCAGGATCCCATTCATCTGGAACTGATGCTTTAATAATCTGGGCATTGGAGTTAGACATGAAGGTCTATTTGCAGTGGTGACCAGCAACTTTCTTTATTGGGTATTGGACCCTATATCATGTACCAGAACTCCTTCAAGCACCACTCTCTTTGGTGACATTAAAAGTTGGGGAATATTTTTTTCTATGACTACAAGGTGTGTCAAGGTTTAGTATCTCCCTTGGTTATTTTGCAAGGCACATTCCTCAAATATTGAGAATTTTTAAAAACAGATTTCATTTGACAGGTACTAATACATATAACTTCAGCACGTGTTGCATTCTGTGTTTATTTTGAAAAATTTAGAAGAAAGGATAATTATTGCTACAATGAAAATTAATGTTCCTTTTAAAAGTGTTACAAATTATGAGCCCAAGACCAATAGGCGAATTGTTTGTCTTAGCTTCAATTAACTCACTCCCAGCCACCACACATGAGGCCTGCAGAGACGGAATGAAGTGAGCTCTTCCCTTAGCACATAGAGACCTGTGTAAGTTTCACTCTCCTCTCTTCCTTTCACACTTTAAAAGGAGAAGACTCAGGTCAAGAGCGGCTAATTATCTCAACTAAGATCATACTCCTGAATAGTGGCACATACTGAAATGTTAACAGGTTCACATCAACTTATTTTGCCTTTAAATTTCCTCTTATATTTTGCAATTTGTTATGGCATGGCCTATTCTGTGTGCAAAATAATTGCTTCCTTTTGACAGGGAAACCTCATCTCCAAATTATCTTAGTAGTAAAATTTTACACTAATCAACTTACTACAATAATAATATTTTGACTTACTTCATCTGAAATTCTGGAACTGTGTTTTGATAGAAGTCATTTTTAAATATCACATAACATGACTATGGTCCATTGAATTCTTAAAATGTTTTAAACACCAAGCCATGCTCCCACTCTGCCATGCTGAGCAGCTATGTCCTGACACTGAGCAACAGTCCTGGATCTCACCAAACTTCCCTAACTGGAGAAGCCAAAGACACCAGGAAAGAATATCAGAACACGTTCAGTGCCTACTGCTCCCACCTCTAGTATTCTCTTATGCTCATCACTCAGAGCTCTTCTCCTTGGGAGGTGCTTCCTTAGGTATTGCTTTGCTCAGTCCTCCCCCATTGTGTTCCCATGTTCCAGTGAAAGAGTCAAATGTGCCATACTGAATTCCTCATGTTTGGAGAGTGGGCAGGAAGGAAGGATTTTCCTCTGGTGTACAGAACTTTCCTCCATCAAGCCTCACATGTCCACCTTCCTCTAATTGATGCCCCATGTCCAACTGCATGGAAGAGAAAACTTGGTCATTTCATCTGTCTT
Source organism: Glaucomys volans (assembly GCA_020662805.1). Classification (NCBI taxonomy): domain Eukaryota; kingdom Metazoa; phylum Chordata; class Mammalia; order Rodentia; family Sciuridae; genus Glaucomys; species Glaucomys volans. Next base: position 44,006 of record JAJEJO010001510.1, read on the forward strand.
GACTGGCCTCAAGGTGAATTCGGTTGAAGTCTGGAATTAATCTGACAACCCTACACAATAGCGCCACTCTTGCCTGCTGCCCAGAATTAGTCTCACGAGTGATGAGCTCAGTTCTTCCAGAACATGGTGGCGAGCTGCAGTGATGTCAGGTAATATCTAATGAGATCCTCCCAGTTTGTAAGTTAGAGATTCAGGATCAACAAGATGCAATGTTCAGCTGGGAAATGTCAGTGTAAGTAGCAGGAGTAATTACCTTCTACCGTCTAGTCAGTTTCTAAAGCTGTTGGCAATTGTGACTAAATTAAATTATGGTATGACAAATACTTTCTTCTGTATGAGGAATGATACTAATTGGTTACTTATAATGTTAATGAAATCAGCAATTCTCCTAAAGTGAAAAGCTGACTTTGAAATTTTGTAATAAAATAAGTGGCTCCACCACTGACTAGGGGCTCAAGCTGGGAAAATCCATTTGCATATTATTCTCTTGTCAATTTTACTTTTGTGTTACAAGAGGTTGAACCCAGGGGTGTTTAAACACTGAGTCACATTCCAAACCAGTTTTTCTAGGTTTTATTTGAAACATGGTCTCACTAAGTTGCTCAGGGTCTTTCAAAATGCTGATGCTGTCTTTGAAGGTTTGATTCTGCTACATCAGCCTCCCAAACTGCTGGGATTACAGGCATGTGCCTCACCACTGATTGTTGTCAAATCTTTAAAACAGGAAGAATTGGAGGGACGTACGGGAAACTGAGTGAAGCAAGCATGTAGATGCTTGCATAGTGCCTGTTTTATGGCTAGTGATGCAGACATGAGGATCTCTTACTATCCTAGCAAAAAGAAGGTTTGTATATCAGGAAGATTACATTTCATGTAATCTGTGATACTTAACTCTGACCTGGGTCTCATCATATATGAAGAAATTATTCACCAATTGACCTTTTTTTTTTTTTTTTTTTGGTACTGAGGCTTGAACTCAGGGGCACTCAACCACTGAGTTACATGTCCAGCGCTATTTCATATTTTACTGAGGGACAAGGTCTCACTGAATTGCTTAGGGCCTCACTAAGTTGCTGAGGCTGGGTTGAACTCAAGATCCTCCTCTCAGCCACCTAAGGCACTGGGATTACAGGTGTGCACCACCACACCTGGCTACCAATTGACTTTCTGAGTTTACCTTTTTTCTCATAACATGATGTTTTCATGTTCTGCCAATTTACCAGCAAATGCCATAACTTCATTTTTCTTTATGATTAAAACTGCACTGTGTATATACAGCACATTTCCTTTATCTATTTGTCTGTTGAGAAGCACCTGAGTAGTTTCATACTATGTCTGTTATGAATTTTGCTGCTAGAAACATTATGTCCGTGTCAATCTAATATGCTGATTTTTAAGACAAAAAATGCCAAGGAGTGAGATGGTTGAGTCCCACGGTGGATTCAACCTCAGTGTTTTGATGAACTTCCCCACTGCTTCCAAAGTTGTTGAATTAGTTTGCAGGCTCATTAGAGAGGTAAGAGTGTAGTTTTCCACAAATCCTCATCATATTTATTATTATTTTCTTTCTTGATAATTTCTTTTCTCTGAAAGAAAAATGAATTCTCAATGTGGTTTTGATTTGCCTTTCCTAGATTCTTTTGAAGGAAAAATTTTTATTCATGTATCTGTTGGCCATTTCTATTTCTCATTTTGAGAAATGTCTCTTCAGTTCTTTGGCCTATTCTACATTTGGTAATGTGGTTTTCATGGTGGTAATTATTTTGATTTCTTTACAAATATTAATCAGAAGAACAGTGATTGAAGATTTTATCTATTTCTGAAGGCACTCTCATCGTTCTTTGATGTGCAAAACTTTTTAATTTGGTGCTGACCCACTGATGGGCTATTGCTTTTATTGATTGAGCTTTAACATTCTTGTTAAGGAAGTGAATGCTTTTGCTGAAACATTGGAGTGTTGAGCCTATGTTTTCTTCTAGCACTGCAAATTTTCTGGTCTAATTCTTTAATCCACTTTGAGTTGATTTTTGTCCTTTTGGCACCTTGGTCAAGCATCTGAGCACTGTATCTATGGGACTTGTCTCTGTGTCTTGTATTCTATTCCATTGTTTCTCATGTCTGTTTTCATGCCAGTATCATGCTGATTCTGTATAGCTCTCTATAATAATTTAAGATCTGATATTGTGATGCTTCCTGCATCATCATTTTTGCTCAGGATTGCTACTCTGGGATTTTTATTCTTCCAAGAGAAAGTCTAGGATTATTTTCTCTAGTTCTCTGAAAATGTTATTGTTAGTTTTTGAGAGTTCCACAGACTCTGTATAATGGCCTTGGAAGTATGGTCATTTTGACCATATTAATTCTACCTTTCCAAGTAGGACCATCTTTTCATCTTCAAGGTCTACTTCATTTTCCCTCGTTAGTGTACTCTAGTTTTCATTGCAGAGGTAGTTCAGCCTCTTGGTTAGACTTATTCCCAAATTTTGATATTTGAATTTCTTGTGAATGGGAGAATTTTTCTGATTTCTTTCTCAGGAGATTCATTATCAGACTACAGGAAGGCAATTGTTTATACATGTTGATCTTGTGTATGATAACTTTGCTGAGTTCTTTAATCAGTGACAGAAGTCATCTGAGTTTGAAGGGTCATCTAGATAAAGGATCATGGCATCAGCAAATGACAATATGAATTCCTCTTTTTCTGTTTGAATACTCTGTTTTCTTGTCTTATCTCACATCTCCTGAAAGAGTTTCAATAACTATGTTGAATAGGATTTCCGACAGTGGACAATGTAATCATGTTCCTGATTTTAGAGAAAAACTTCCAAAATTTTTATATATTTCAATGATGTTAGCATTGGGTTTGCCATTCATCACCTGTATATTGTGGAGTTAAGTTTCTTCTATTCCTTCCTCTATTGAGGTAAGTTCCTTCTGCCATGTCAACACAAATGAATGCTGGATTTGTTATAGGATCTTTCTGCATTCATTGAGGTGATCATGTAATAATTGTCCTGCACTCCAATTATGTAATGGATTCCATTTATTAGTTTTCGTGTTGAAACTTACTTGGTCATGGATGTCTACCTTCTTAATGTGTTTTTGAATTTTGCCTTTGGCCATAATTTTTAAGATGTTTTGCATGTGTTTTTACAAAGTACATTGTTCTGAAGTGTTCTTTTCTTGATGTGTCCTTGTCTTGTCTTGGTATTAACTTGATACTGGCTCATTAGAATGGATTTGGGAGTATTCCCTTTCTATTTAGGTAATAATTTGAGAAGTACTGATATTTCATCTTTATATTCTGGTGAAACTACTGTGGGAGTCCACTCAGTCCTGGAGTTTTGTTAAAAAGCTTTTAATCTCTGCTTCAATCTCTTTTCTTGATATTGGTATATGTAGGCTTTTGATATTTTCCTGGTTCATGTTTATTTGGCCATATGTTTCTTAGGAATATTTCCATGTATACTGCAAAATGATATCTTTTAATATTTCATGCTGACGAAATGAAAACTAGAAATCAGAGCCAAACTAGAGGTCAATCTGGTCTACAAGAAAATTAAATTAAAGAAGAATCAAATGTGAATGAAGCATTAGAAATAAATCATAATGTTTGGAAGTACAAATTTCTATAACAACACTGAATGTGAATGGTCTCAACCTTCCAACTAAAGACATAGTGTGGCATGATGGCATTACAAACAAGGAAGAACAATATGTTGTGTACTAGAAACTTGCCTTAGAGTCAAAGACCGAAGGTGAAAGTTTGGAAAGAATATACCAAGCCTGTAGAAGAAAAGGCAAGGTGATATTGCTACTTAAAACAAAGTAGATTTTAAGCCAAAATTAATCAGAAGATATAATTTACACAACCTCAAAGTATCTGCTGATTGAGATGGATTGACATTAGTTGTTCTTTAAAGATTTAGTAAAATTCAGCTAAGAATCCATCTGGTATGAGGATATTCTATATAGAAATTGATTTTAATTCAATGTTATTGCTTGATAAAGTCTTCTTTGGTTTTATGAATCTTTCTGCATAATTTGGGTATGTCATGTTCACCTACAAATGTTTTAATATCTCTATATTTTCCATGGTAGTGGAGAATGTCAAATGTCAAATCCAACTCGATCAACACTGATTAAGGAAATCATCCAAAAATTAGAGATTATGGTTGCAAATATTTATGACACAAATATTGCAACAGTTATGTACATAAAACCCTTTTCAATATGAGTAATCAGATACACCACAATAATAAAATATTGGGTGATTTGACACACTGTTACACGTAGGTCATCTAGATGTAAACTAAGTAATGACTCTTCAGAAATAAATAATCTTATTAGTCAAGTGCACCTAACAGACATCTGCAGAATATTTCACTAAATGAAAACTGAAGTCACATTTTTCTCAGTGACACATGGAACCAACTCTAAAATATATTAGTCCATTGGACATAAATTAAGACTTTATAAAAAAGTAGATTTAATACTTGCATAATACTCGATTATAATGGGATAAAATCTGATGTCAACAGAAAGGTGAAAACAGAAACCTTGATGACAACTGAATTTTAGATAGTAGAGTTTTGAATTATGACATGATCATCAAAGAATTCAGTGCAGAAATTTATTAAAAGAAAAAATTAAACTACACATGCAGCATATATAAAAACTTTTGAGGAAAATTTAAACATTCCATCCCTACTTAAAATTCACAAAGATGCCAAATAAATAACTTCATGTTAAACCTTAACACCCTAAGATGGAATGCAACTAATTCCAAAATTATTGCTTACAGAATATGTTTAAATTCAGTTAAATTTATAGAACTTTAAAAAATTAAATTGATAATGTAATGTTCTTTGAAATGATGGTCTAACTTACTAAAACATTTGAAAGTTATCAAAACAGATGGAAGCTAATTTATTTTTTAGAAAATGGACAAGATAAAAGAAGATTTTACCTCCTTTACTCCTGACATTCAGGAGGTCAAAAGTAATTATTTTGAAAACTAATTCTCCACTACCCTGGACAATAAAGAAATATTAAAACATTTGTAGAGGAATATGAAATACCTAAATTATGCAGCATGATTCAGAAAACCAAAATTGGCATATATCAAACAATAAAATTGAATTGAAATCAATTTCTATAAGGAATATCCTAATACTCAATGGATACCTAGCTGAATTTTACCACACCTTAAAGAAAACTAACATGAACCCAACTCAAATTATTCCATGAAATACAGGAAACACTGACAAATTCCTTCTAAGATGCCTGCATCACCTTGATATAAAAACCAATAAATACTTATCAAGCTGAGAGAACATCAGATCAAAATCCCTGATGCACTATTTTTTAATACACTTTTGTATGGGATTTGGTAAAATTTTGTTAAGAATTTTTGCATTTATGTTCATTAGGGATATAGATCTGAAATTTTCTTTCCTCTATGTGTACTCTGGTTTTCATAACAGGGTGATAGTAGCTTCATAGAATGAGTTTGGAAGGATTCCCTCCTCCTCTATTTCATGAAATACTTTGAGGAGTATTGGAATGAGCACTTCTTTGAAGGTCTTGTAGAACTCGGCTGTGAATCCATCTGGTCCTGGACTTTTCTTTGTTGGTAGATTTTTGATGACTTTGTCTATTTCATTGCTTGAAATTGATCTATTTAAGTTGTGTGTGTCCTCCAGATTCAGTTTGAGTGGCTCAAATGCCCCTAGGAACCATTTGGAGGAATGAGAGACCCATAATAACTAAAGCAATTCTTAGCCAGAAGAGCGAAGCAGGGGTTATCACAATACCAGACCTTCAACTATACTACAGAGCAATAGTAACAAGAACAGCATGGTATTGGCACCAAAGCAGACAGGTAGATCAAAGGTACAGAATAGAGGACACAGAGCCAAACCCACAAAAATGCAGGCATCTCATACTTGACAACATAGCCAAAAACATACAATGGAAAAAAATAGCCTCTTCAACAAATGGTGTTGGGAAAACTGGGAATCCATATGCAACAAAATGAAACTAAACCCATATCTCTCACCATGTACAAAGCTCACCTCAATTTGGATCATGGACCTAGGAATTGGACCAAAGACCTTGCACCTAATAGAACAGAAAATAGGTCCAAATCTTCATCATGCTGGCCTAGGACCAGATTTCCTTAACAGGACTTCCAAAGCACAAGAAATAAAAGCAGGAATCAATGATTGAGGTAGAGTCAAACTAAAAATCTTTTTCTCAGGAAAGGAAACAATCAACAATGTAAATAGAGGGCCTTCAGAGTGGGAGAAAATCTTTGGCACACATACTTCCGATAAAGTACTAATCTTCAGAACCTACAAAGTACTCAAAAATCTTTACACCAAGAATACTAATAACCAAATCAATAAATGGACCAACTAAATGAACATACAATTGACAGAAGACGATCTACAAGCAATCAACAGATATATGAAAAAATGTTCATTATCCCTAGTTAATAGAGAAATGAAAATCCAAATCACCTTAAGATTTCATCTTACCCAAATTAGAATGTCTTTTATTAAGAATAGAGGCAACAGGCGGACCCAGTGACAGACATCAGGTGCAGTCCAGCATACAGTCTGGTGAGAGGTCCCCACTCTGGATGAAGACCCAGAGCACTCCCCTGGGCCTTCCACAAGTGCCACCAGCACAGTCCAGAGGTGAGTGTCTTCAGTGCAGGAAGTAGGCACTGAGGAAAGGACACTTGGGTTGTCCTCTACCAGGTGCCCAGCCCAGAGGCTTGCATTCAGCTCAGCCAAGTTCCATGAGAATTCCAGGTCCAGGGAGGTGGACACAGAGACATACATCAGGCTCAGCCCAGCCCAGATGGGTGAGAGTTCCCCACCAAGGATGTAGGCCCAGATTTCTCCTGTGAGACCTCTGAGGGGGCAGCAGGCACATTGTAGAAGGGGGAGCCTTCAGCATGGGAGAAGTGAGCACAGAGTGCACACTTGCTCCCACACTGGGAGGCCAAGCCCAGAGGCAGTCTTACTCCAGCCTGGCCCCAGTCTGTAGTCTAGTGCTACTGAAGACTAGGAGGCAAGAAATTGGAAACCTGCAGGGGCGCAACTTGTTTTAAGGGGCAAGGTTGTTATACCTCAGATTCTCATGGAGAGAAGGGAAGATACATGAACAACATGAGAATATGGGGGAAGAAAGTGTCTCAAAGCTAGAAACTGCATCAAGAGAATCCGGTGATAGCATGGTAGAAGAAATGTCAGAAAGGGAGTTCAGAATGTATATAATTAAAATGATCAGAGAAGCAAATGATGAGATGAGAGAGAAAATGCAGGAAATGAATGATTGCACCAATCAACAGTTTAAAGAACAGATGGAGAAAGCAGAAGATCATTTCAATAAAGAGATAGAGATGTTGAAAACAAACCAAACAGAAATACTAGAAATGAAGGAAACAAGAAGCCAAATTAAAATCTCAATCGACAGCATAAGCCGCAGGCTAGACCACCTGGAGGATAGAACATCAGACATTGAAGACAAAATATCTAATCTTGAAAACAAAGTTGACCAAACTGAGAAGATGGTAAGAATTCATGAACAAATCCTACAAAAATTATGAGATATCATGTAAAGACCAAGTTTAAGAATTATTGGGATGAAGGAAGGCACAGAGGTACCAATCAAAGGAATGAATAATCTATTCAATGTAATAATGTCAGAAAATTTCCCACATCTGGAGTATGAAATGGAAAATCAAATACAAGAGGCTAACAGGACACCAAATGTACACACTACAACAGGTCAACACCAAGGCATATTATAATGAAAGTGCCTAACATGAAAAATAAAGATAGAATTTTAAAGGCTATGAGAGAAAAATATCAGATTCCATTTTGGGGAAACCAATACAGTTATCAGCAGATTTTTCAATATACACTCGAAAAGCAAGAAGGGCCTGGAATAATGTATTCCAAGCCCTGAAAGAAAATGGATGCCAACCAAGAATCTTATACTCATCAAAACTTACCTTCAGATTTAAAGTTGTAATAAAATTCTTCCAAGATAAACAAAAGCTAAAAGAATTTACAAATAGAAAGCCAGCACTACAGAACATTCTCAACAAAATATTCCATGAGGAAGAAATGAAGATCAACAATGTAAACCAGCATAGGGAGGAACTATCATAAATGAATAACCAAATAAAGGAGAAACTAAGTCAAGTTAAAAAAGAAAAATAAGCCATAATTATAGGGAATACAAATCATGTATCAAGAATAACACTGAATGTTCATGACCTGAACTCACCAATCAAAAGACATAGACTGGAAGGTTGGATTAAAACGAAAGACCCAACAATATGCTGCCTCCATGAGACACATCTCATAGAAAAAGATACCCACAGACTAAAGGTAAAAGGATGGGAAGGAACATACCATGCTCACGGACTCAGTAAAAATGCAGGGGTTTCCCTCCTCATATCAGATTTAGTGGACTTCAAGCCAAAATTAGTTAGATGGGATAGTGGAGAACATTTCATTCTCCTTAAGGGAAGCATAAATCAGCAAGATATAACAATCAAAAATAGTTATGCCCCAAACAACGGCATATCCATGTGTGTCAATCAAATGCTTCTCAACTCCAGGAACCAAATAGACCACAACACAATAATACTGGGTGACTTTAACACATCCCACTCACCATTGAACAGATCTTCCAAGCAAAAACTGAACAACAAACCTATAGAACATAATAACAGACACATATAGAATATTTCATCCAACAAGAAATGACTATACTTACTTCTCAGAGGCACATGGATCCTTTCCTAAAATAGACCATATATGCCACAAAGCTATGCTTAGCAAATACAAAAAGATAGAGATACTACCTTGTATTGTATCAGACCATAATGGAATGAAATTAGAAATCAATATAAAATGAAAAACAGAAACTACTCCAACACCTGGAGAATAAATAATATGCTGTTGAATGATGCATGGAAAGCAGAAGACATCAGGGGGGAAAATTCTTAAAGGTCAACAAGAACATTGATAAAACATATCAAAATATCTGGGATACTATGATAGCAATACTAAGAGGAAAATTCATTGCATGGAGCACATTCAACAAAAGAATGAAAAGTAAACAAATAAATGACATCACATTATAAAATAAAGCCCTACAAAAAGAAGAACCATACATCACAAAAAGCAGTAGAAGACAGGAAATAATTGAAATCAGAGCTGAAATCTATGAAATTGAAGCAAAAGGAACAATTCAAAGAATTGAAAAAACAAAAAGTTGATTCATTGAAAAAATAAACAAAATTGATAAACACTTAGCCACACTAATGAAGAGAAGGAGAGAGAAAACTCAAATTATTAAAACTCGGAATGAAAAAGGAAATGTCACAACAGACTCTAATGAAATAAAAAAAAAACATATAAAACATGTATACAAGCTATTTTGAAAACTTATACTCCAACAAAATAGAAAACCTGGAAGATATCAGCAGGTTCCTAGAGGGATATAAGCCACTCAGACTGAATCTCGAATACATACACAATATAAATCGATTAATTTCAAACAATGGAATAGAAGAAGGCATCAAAAGTCTACCAACAAAGAAAAGTCCAGGACCAGATGGATTCACAGCTGAATTCTACAAGACCTTCAAAGAAGAGCTCATTCCAATACTCCTCAAAGTATTTCATGAAATAGAGGAGGAAGAACACTTCCAAAGTCATTCTATGAAGTAGACATCACTCTGATACCAAAATGAGAGAAGGATGCATCGAGGAAAGAAAATTTCTGAACAATATCCCTAATGAACATAGATGCAAAATCCTTAACAAAATCTTAGCAAATTGCACACAAGAGCATATTAAAAAGATAGTGCACCCTGATCAAGTGGGTTTCATCCTGGGGATGAAAGGGTGGTTCAACATCTGGAAATCAATAAATGTAATTCACCACATCAACAGACTTAAAGTCAAGAACCACATGATTATTTCAATAGATGCAGAAAAAGCATTTGATAAAATTCAGTACCCCTTCATGCTCAAAACCCTAGAAAAAATAGGGATAGTAGGAATGTTCCTTAACATTGTAAAGCCTATCTATGCTAAGTCCACAGCTAACATCATTCTCAATGGAGAAAAATTGGAAGCATTCCCCCAGAGAACTGGAACAAGTCAGGGATGCCATCTTTCTCCACTTCTATTCAACATCATTCTTTAAACTCTAGCCAGAGCTATTAGACAGAGCAAAGAAATTAGAGGGAAACGAATAGGAAAGAAGAGCTCCAACTATCTCTATTTGCTGATGACATGATTCTCTCTTTAGAAAACCCTAAAAATTCCACCAGAAAACTTGTGGAACTCATAAATGAATTCAGTAATGTAGCAGAATATAAAATTAATGCTCAAAAATCGAATGCATTTTATTCATAAGCAACATATCCTCTGAGAGAGAAATTAGGAAAACTATACCATTCACAACAGCCTCAAAACTAAAATACTTGGGAATCAATTTAACATGAGAGGTGAAAGACTTCTACAATGAGAACTACAGAACACTAAAGAAATATTTTACAGAAATTCTGAGAAGATGGAAAGATCTCCCATGTTCTTGGATAGGAAGAATTGATATTGCCAAAATGGACCTACTGCCAAAAGCACTATACAAATTCAAAGCAATTCCAATTAAAATCCCAATGACCAACCTCTTAGAAATAGAGCAAGCAGTCATGAAGTTCATTTGGAGGAATAAGGGACACAGAAGAGCTAAATCAATTCTTAGCAAGAAGAGCAAAGCACAGAGTATCACATTACCAGATCTTCATCTATATTACAGAGCAATAGTATGAAGAACAGCATGGTATTGGTACCAAAACAGACAGGTAGATAAATGGTACAGAAGAGAGGACACAGAGACAAACCCACATGAACACAGGTGTCTGATACTTGAGAAAGGTGCCCAAAACATACAATGGAGAAAAGATAGCCTCTTCAACAAATGGTGCTGGGAAAACTGGAAATTCATATGCAGCAAAATGAAACTAAACCCATGTCTGTCACCCTGTACAAAACGCAATTTAAAGTTGACCAAGGAAGTAGGAATTAAACCAGAAACCCTGCACCTAATAGAACAGAAAATAGGTTGAAATCTTCATCATGTTGGCCTAGGACCATATTTCCTTAACATGACTCCCAAAGGGCAAGAAATAAAAGCAAGAATCAATGATTGGGATAGAATCAAACTAAAAAGCTTTTTCTCAGCAAAGAAAACAATCAGCAATGTGAAGAGAGAGCCTTCAGAGTGGGAGAAAACTTTTTCCACACACACTTCAGTAGAGCACTAATCTCCAGAGTCTACAATGTGCTCAAAAACCTTTACACCAAGAACACTAATAATCCAATCAATAAATGGGCCAAGGAGATGAACAGACACTTTGCAGAGGAAGACCTACAAGCAATCAAGAGATTTATGAAAAAATGTTCAACATCACTCGTTATAAGAGAAATGCAAATCAAAACCACCTTAAGATTTCATCTTACCCCAATTAGAATGTCTTTTATCAAGAACACAGGCAACAACAGGTGTTGGCGAGGATGTGAGGAAAAGGGTACACTCATACATTGCTGGTGGGAGTGCAAGTTGGTGCAGCCACTCTGGAAAGCAGTGTGGAGATTCCTTAGAAAAC
>JAJEJO010001511.1:0-135431 GCA_020662805.1 Glaucomys volans
TTCACTAAACATAACCAGGCCACCCTCTGCTGAGACCTGAATGTCCTTGTTATTAACTGCATGATGTCCCTCAGACATCAGCTCCCATCTCCTTCTGGAAGTGACAAAGATGAGGGCCACAGAGAAGTGCTCCAGGCCAAGTCACTTTATGAGTTTTATTCTGAGACCATTGGCTTCCCTCACTCGGCAAGCATTTCCTGTCTGCCTCCCAAGCCTCATCACGCCTGGGCCACACTTGTGATGACACAAACCTCCAGCCCTGACCTCAGGCTGTTCACTCTCTCCCATGCCACTAAGTCATGAGGTTTCATGGTGGCACAGATGGGGCCTGCTGCCACTCAGGAAGGCTGTCACTTCCCAATTGTCACAAGATTGCCACCTGAACCTCGGCTGTAAGAACACAGATCTTTGAGTCAGTCTTGCCCAGGCTCGAATCTAGCCTCTCCTCCTTCCTTGCCCAGGGACTATGGGCCACTGACCGGCCCTCACTGGGTCTCGGAGTCTTCATTTGTTCCACGGGTCCATGAAGCTGTTTTGAGGAAATAACGCAGTGAACAGTGTCTGATCCATGGCAAGTGAGTGGTCCATGTTAGTCGTCTGGTACTGGGGAGCGAACCCAGGGCCTTGTCCATGCCAGGCAAGCGCTCCTCCTCTGAGCTATATTCCCAGACCATTAGTGGTTCTTTGAATCATCTCCCTTTAGTGTTCATGGATTTCGATATTCAGGCTAGATGTGTTTACCTGCTTGACAGGTCTCTAAATTTTGCCCCCTTCTTTCCAATATCAACATTTAATATTTATGGGCCTACTATGGACAGTATTCTAAGAATGAGGATATAGGATAGAGCAAATGAAATTTGAAACACCTGCCTTCTAGGGCTTGCTTTCTGATGGGAGTGAAAATGAATGACATCAATATGATAGTGGGGTTAGATGGTGGTAAGTGCTCTGGTCACCCCAGCAGGGACAGGGCTGACAGGGACACTGACTCCAGGTGTGGTCAACCTCAGGAGGGGCACAGAGCCCAGCATGGGCCAGTGGGGTTCTTGGCACTGGGGTTATATTTGGTGTAATATTTAGACAAATGACAGCTCCTAGCTGAGATGATGGATATAAGGACCTCAGGTAAGAATGGTAATTGGGGAGTACTTAAAACTGGGCCCCAAGAAGCCATCTGCTCCTGGGGATAGATCAGACCCTCACCTAATGCTGGGTAACTGGTGCATAATGACCCTGCTGAGCCTGGGACTGAGAGAAGAGTGAATGAATTGGTGCCAACTCTTTGCCACCTGGAATATGCCTTGAGAGGTCCCCAGTGGTGGGATGGAATGGGCCCAGAACAGAGGCACGTCAGATGCAGAAAAAGTGGCTGTGAATTTGAGTCCCTTCTGCAACTGCTGGGACCTATGGTAAAGACATCATCTCCCACACGAGGGGTTCAGGAAGGTAGAAAATGTGCCTGGAGCCTGGGTCCTGAGTATCCGACCTGATGGGATACTCTGGCAGGGGCTGGAAATGACAAGATCTCCCAGTTCCTCCTCTACATAGCCCAAGACACAAGCTGTGTCCTCAGAACATAGCGTCTTTGAAAGAAGCAGTGTTCCAGAGCCCCTTTGCCCTCAGGTTAGGCTGCTGACCTCCTTTCACTCTTAGATGGAAGGATCAGGGTGCGAGATTCAGCTGCCTCTCCAGGGTCACCTCCTCTTGTCCTTGCCACACACCACCCAGGAACCCAGAGGAATTGCTTGCAGGTCTTCTTGTGCAGTCTGAGCTTCCCATCCATTTTCAACTGTTCCAGCCCTGATTTGTCCTCAGGGACCCCTCCTGCCTTTTCACTGCCTTGCACCGTGGGCAGGACTGAGCACTCGGGGAGAGGTACAGGATATAATGGGATGGGATGGGTGCAGAGAGCAGCCCTTGAGGTGAACTTCTGGGAGCTCTTGGGCAAGATTCAGGCTCAGCACTTTCAGGCTGGAGGGGGTGGGGAATCCTTGGCATTTGTAAGTTCCCAGCACAGTACCTGGGCACACAAGTGCTAGGTAAATATATGTTGTATGAATGAGCAAATGAGTCCACTGTAGACTGTCAAAGGTGTCTTTCTAAAGTACTTGGAGGTATCTTTGTCAGTTGTTGAAACCATCAAATGCTGATACTGGAGGTGTATTTAGCAGCTCTGGACCAAGGACCAGCTATTTCTCACCTCTGACATCTGTGTGGCAAGAGAAAGGGGTTTTGGCTTCAGAAGAATGGGAACGTTTCTTGGCATGGAAAAAGAATATGTTTTATTTTATCTCATATGCAGCCTCCAACATCTGTGGGTAAAGTGAAGATTCCTGGTTTGCAGAGAAGGAATCAGAAGCCCGGAGAAGTTGAGTAACTGGTCCAGTGTCACATAGCTAATAAGTGGCAAAGACATGATTTGAATTCTGGTCTTCTGGTCTCAAATTCCATGTTAGAAAGAGATGACAAAAACCCTCGTTGGTCTTCATGGCTGCAAGTAGGAGCCTCACCTTGGTCTATTGAGAAGAGGGCATCAGTGGGTTTTGTGGCTGATCTTCACATCCACAATTTTATCATGAACAGGAATGCAGAGAGGGGGATTAGTTTAAAAGAGAAGTATTTGGAATGTCCCTTTGACCTGTATGTGCCATGGCCCGTTTGCACCTGGTGCCATAGGCTGTTAGGTTCAGCTGAACTTCAGGGACTATTTAGTCCCAGTCTTTTTTTTTTTTTCCTGGAGGACTGAAGTACGGAAGAGTGAAGTGACTTATCTGAGGTCAGGCATTGACCAGAGAAGGCTGTGGCCACCTGCACCCTCTGAAGCCAAGCCCAGGGACTCTCCTCTTAGAGGCCTCTTGTTTTGAAGCAGGGTCCTGTCAGAGGTCAGAACCCACCTCTGTCCTACAGCACAACATGTCCTGCTAGCTTCATTCTCAAGAAGATAGGACACAACGGGCCTGAGTCACTCCATTCCAGGCTGTGAGTGCCCCCAAATAGAATTCTGGTAGGAACCAGTTAGGGAAGTGGCTCTGAGGGTGCCGGCCAGGTCTATGACCATAATGAAATCAGGCAGCTGGACCTGGGAGGAGAAGCCTGAGTTAAGGCATGAACATGACGGGGAAAGATCAGAAGTTGAGATCACAGGAAAGGGCTGTATGAGAGCACAGGGAGGAAGAAGGCCCTGGCTGGGCCCTGGCGCAAAAGCCCCTGATCCAGGTCTCCCTGGAGAACAGCAACCAGGAGTGTCCCTTCCCTGCCCATGGAGGAGGGACTGGCTTAATCCGCGTAGCATTAATTAGCAAGAGTGTCTAATTAGGACAACTATCACAGAACCACAGTATTAAGCTGGTGCTGAATATCAATCAATTTTGGAAGCTCTCCATGAAATTGAAGGAAACGTTGACCTTATTAAACAGAAAAGATTTCTAAATCAATTATTTCCTGAACTGAATTCACAAAACACAGTGATGTCAGAAAGGCACACAGACCTTAATTCAGTCCATACAGACTCTAGATGTTATCACCTGTT
Organism: Glaucomys volans; assembly: GCA_020662805.1. Classification (NCBI taxonomy): domain Eukaryota; kingdom Metazoa; phylum Chordata; class Mammalia; order Rodentia; family Sciuridae; genus Glaucomys; species Glaucomys volans. Next base: position 3,530 of record JAJEJO010001511.1, read on the forward strand.
TCCCTTTGGGGGTTCCAGCCAGTGACAGAAATCATGAATGAACCACATATGTGTGCTTACACACACGCACACACACACATACACACACACTCACATTCGGAGGGCACCAGCTTGGTCAAGGAAGGAGCCTACACACTCTTTTCTCAGTTAAGTCTGCAAGTAGAGTTTTATGTTGGTTCCAAGGTTGCAAAAAATAAAACCTATTTAGAACTTGCAAGTCTCTGGGAAGATCTACCGTAATCATTACAATTTTGGCCTGTCTTTGGAAGCTACAAGACAGGCCAAGAGAGCAATTTATATGGCTGGCTCAGCAGCAGGGGAACATACTCCATCACACTCTGTACAGCCTCCAGGGGAAGAAGGATTGGAACAGCTCTGAGAAGCTTCACTGCAGAAATTGGAGGGCCAGCAGGGCCTGCAGGAGGGCCAGCTGGAGGTATTGGTGCTCTGGTATGTGATGAAGTCTGGAGGCAGATAGATCCAGGTGTAAAATCTGACTTCTTCAAATCCCAACTTTGCCATTCGCTGGCCAGGCCCTTGGATAGCTTACTTAACTTCTCGGAGCCTCAGTTTCTTCCTCTGTTAAATGGGTTGATGTTGTCTGCTTTGCCTGATACTTTATCATAGTACTTTATTATAGATCATTGTCATTGAGAAATCACAGATCTGTGGAGCCTGGCTCATGGCCTGAAGCAGAACAAGGACCATGTGGGGGCTTCTTCCAGAAATGAGGCTTGACTTCCTATCTTGCTAGGAACTTCCTCTGAAGCACCCCAGGAGTGTAACCAGATTCCTCTGGGATGACAGAAACACATTGTCTTACACAGAATCCAGGACCTCTTTCTTCTTCTTCCTCCTCCTCCTCATTTTCTCCTCCTCCTCCTCCTCCTCCTCCTCCTCCTCCTCCTCCTCCTCCTTCTTCTTCTTCTTCTTCTTCTTCTTCTTCTTCTTCTTCTTTTCTTTTTTGATTTTAGGGATTGAACCCAGGGGTGCTTAATCACTGAGTCACATCCTCAGCTGTTTTAAAAAACATTTTTTTTTGGAACCGGAGATTGAACCCAGGGGCACTCGACCACTGAGCCACATCCCCAGCCCTATTTTGTATTTTATTTAGAGACAGGGTCTCACTGAGTTGCTTAGGGCCTCGCTAAGTTGTTGAGGCTGGCTTTGAACTCGCGATCCTCCTGACTCAGTCTCCCGAGTCATTGGGATTATAGGCTTGCGCCACCGCGCCCGGCTTAAATATGTTTTTATTTAGAGACAGGGTCTCGCTAAGTTGCTGAGGCTGGTCTTGAACTCTCCATCCTTTTGCCTCAGCCTTCCGAGCCAGTGGGATTATAGGTATGTGCCACCATGCCCAGCAGCCTGGGACATATTAAAGGCAGGGAGTAAGCATGATATGTAGAAAAATCTGGTCTATAGCTAAAATCTGGGTTAGTGGTGTGACCTTGGGAAAGTCATTTCAATTCTCCAACCCTCTGTTTTTTCATCAGTAAAATGGAGACATTATAATTCAATATACAGAGGGAAGATTTGACATAAGTGTGTCTACTCTATTAGGTAAAAATAAAAGTACTAAGTACTTTCAAGAAGCACTTTTTAAGCACCTCATATTCAGAGCATCAGATAGGTTATGGAGGTCATGCTGTATAATGTTATCATTACACTGTGAAGCCATAATGTCATCTGAGGTGGGTGTGAAACCCTCAGTTCAGCCCCAGGGGTACAAGAGGCGCTTGTCTCCACTCGGCATGATCGAATATTCTCCTGCTGAGTTGAGAGCAGTGACTCTTATAGCACAAACTGGGCATCAAATAAATGAAATGGTGTTTAGGAACCTGGAGTCTCAGTTCTTTTATCCCCATCCCAAGGATGGATGGCAGGCTCATGTGCATTCCCAGTCACTCAAGGCATTTGCCACATGACAAAGATTAATCACCCCATCTGCATTGAAACCTCTTCCAAGCACTCTAGGGCTCAGATTTTGAAAAACAAACAAACATTTTGATCATAAAAATAGTATATTCTCATTGCGGGACATTTGAGGACAGAATTAAAAAACAAAAAGAAAAACACCCCCACAGTACAGGATAGTTTATATATTTTCAGTCTTTTCCTGCATTAATAAAATTTAAAAATGTAAATGACTGGGCTGTTTTGGGGGGCAGGGTTTTTCACTTAATATTATATCACCAACATTTTCCTATTTTTAAATGCTTTCTCCCCCCCCCCCCTCTCTTTTTTCCCTTCCTTTGGTATTAGGGATTGTACCCAGGGGCATTGACCACTGAGCCACATCCCAGCCCCTTTTTGAATTTTTTATTTATAGATAGGGTCTAAGTTGCTTAGGGCCTCACTAAGTTGCTGAGGCTGGCTTTGAACTTGTGATCCTCCTGCCTCAGCCTCTGAGCCTCTGGGATTACAGGTGTGTGCCACCACACATGGCTTGAATATTTTCTGTAGAAGTGTCTTTTAGTGACTGTGTAGTGTTTCATCACTGTCTGGGCTGAGATTGAATGAACTGCTTGAATATTCTTGGGCCTTTAGGAATAAATGGCTTTAAATTATGACTTTCATCAAATGTGAATAGTTCCCATGCATCCTTGAGTATGAAGGATTATTATTGTCATTGAAAAGAGCTGAGTCATAGCGGAGACAGGTTGACCAGTTGGCTACAGGACTCCCTCCCAGATTCAGGAGTTTTTTTCAGTTCTTAAAGGAGTGAGCTGGGGCACAGCAGGTGTGGCAGGCGCCCTACCCATGTGGCGTGTGGCGGCTAATTAGCAAGGCCTGTGTCACTACTATCACCCAAAGAACCATATCAATTTTAAGCTTCACTGGAGTTTAGGCAGCAAAGATGATAATTGAACATCTTAACAAATAAAAAACATTTCTGATCCAGCCAGACTACTTTGACATGTTTTCCTGATATGAAAAAAGGGTGATTTATTTTTTTATTGACATGTGATGGGGAATGCAAGAAAATCTGTAAAGTAGCAAGTGTCTCCATTGATCCGTTTCATAGCTCGGTCCCCGTAAAGGATGGAGCTGGCCCAGGAGGTTGCACTGGCTAAAACCAAGAAGCAGATGGGAGTTGCCTTTTAATGAAAAGCCTTCAAGTTTTAGGACAAATGGGAGAGGCTTAAAGGAAAGGAGATGTTTCTGGCCCTTTTCCCTTCACCTCTTCCTCTAAAAATGATGGAAATAGACTTGCATTCTGATTTCAGTTCATTTCTGCCAACAGAAATAAAGTAGAGGTTGAGATGTGCAGCTGACCCCCAGCCTTTTCCTGGGGTAGATGTGATGTGCCCCAGATGCTTTCAGGCTCCTTTGAGAAGAACATGATGGTCATTTCTGACTGGAAAACATCGTGAGCTGTCCCCAGTCCCTTCCTGCAGGGAGGTTCATCCTATTCTCAAACAGTCCAAGTGTCTCTGAACTCATTTCCTGCTCTCTTCAACCCCAGCTCTGTCTTGGGGTTGAAGGGGGTACTTCCAGCCTCAAGGGGGTCTCCTAAACATCAGAACCTTCTCGATGGCCAGAACTGGGTTCTGTTTCTTTGTGCTCTCATTATGCCAGCCAAGTACCTGCACCCCTTGAGACACATGTGCTCAGGAAGTAATAGCAGGCTGCTGTTCATTAAGCTGTAGAACAAGGAAGAGACTAAAGGAAAACTGGCTTATGTTTAGACAATCTTTTTGCTTATTTATTTATTTATTTATTTGCAGTGCTGGGGATTGAACCCAGGGCCTTGTGCTTGCAAGGCAAGCACTCTACCAACTGAGCTATATCCCCAGTCCTTGCTTATTTATTTTTATTTTATTTTGCAGTGCTGGGGATCCAACCTGGGGCCTCCAGCTTGCTAGGCAAGTGCTCTGCCTCCGTGCTGCCCCTAGTCCTAGACCATCTTTTGCACAGTGCAGACTGGGGACCTTTCTCCATAGCTGAAACACCCCACACTGTGTAGAAAGTTGGAATTTGTATATAAGCAAGACCAGAAGCTTCTGGTACATCCTACAGCGTCTAGTACACTGTTGGGTATGTAGAAGGTACTCAACAAATGAAAAGTGGTTGAAATTGTTGTTGGAGTGAATGGATGAGCAAATGAGTCACTTCGTCAGTTCTTCCTTTTATCCCAAGGGCTAGCTATCAAGTGAGCCTTGATAACTGAATCTAAGAAATGAATGGTGAGATTGATAGAGACCAGGAGGAGCTGCTTTCATTCGGTCTCAGCCCACAGAGGATGGTTGAAAGCACCTGGGCATCTGAAAGTCTTGGGTTCAAGTCCCAAGCCCTCCTCTTACAACCAGTGGCTGCTATATGGGACACTTCCTAATCCTGCAGATCTCAGTCACCCTTGCATTCACCTTTGTGTGTGTGTGTGTGTGTGTGTGTGTGTCTGAGGATTGACCCCAGGGTGCTCTACTACTGAGCTGCATCCCCAACCCTTTTCATGTTTTATTTTGAGACAGGGTTTCACCAAGTTGCCCAGGCTGGCCTTGAACTTGCGATCCTCCTGCCTCAGACTCCCTGGTCACCGGGATTGCAGCATGTGCTACGATGCTCAACTCTCACTCCCACCGTTGAATGCTTTCTCTGATGTGTCCACAGTGGTATTGCTCTCCCTTGAGCTCTCCTAGCTCTTCTATAGATCTCACTTGGCAATGAATCATATCTACCTTCAAAATACGTTCCACTGAGATATAATATTTATACATGTCAACGAGGTGTAGTATGATATCAACACATATACTCAATGTGTCATGATCAAATCAGGGTAATAGCATTATTTTCTCCTCAAACATTATACATTTCTGTTTTTTTTTGTTTGTTTGTTTTTGTTTTTGTTTTTTAGAACTGGGGACTGAACTCAGGGGCACCACTGAGCCACATCCCCAGCCCTATTTTGTATTTTATTTAGAGACAGGGTCTCACTGAGTTGCTTAGGGCCTTGCTAAGTTGCTGAGGCTGGCTTTGAACTCGCGATCCTCCTGCCTCAGCTTCCCTAGTCGCTGGGATTACAGGCGTGCACCACCGCGCCCGGCAACATTATACATTTCTATGTGTTGACTTTTATACTCTTCTACTAATTTTGAAATATATCATAGATGGTCATAATCATAGTTGCCCTGCTGTGTTACAGAAATCCAGAACAGATGACTACTATCTGACCATGTTTTGGTCCCTTGTTGGCTTAAGCTGTCATTTAGGCCTGCTTAAAGAATGTTTCACATTTTCTCCTGTTTCCTGATGGAGAGTGGGCACGGTGCCTGTGAGCAGGGCTCTGGGCTAGAAGACTGCATTCTGACTTTGAACTCTGGCATGTCACTCACCCCTCTGGTCCTCCTGTAATAAAGGTCAAAGGCTATTGTGAGGATGTATATGTGAAACCACTTTGTAAACTGTTGTGGAGGTTGCACCTGGACTAATCACCAGTTCCTTGAGGACAGAGGCTGTTTCCTAGGTGGTGTGCACCTCTCAGGACTATAGGCACTTGGAAATGCTGCCAGGATCAATCACCACTTTTTCTCAGGACTGTGTTCCTGTCTTCCTTTGGGACTGAGAACCTGAACTTCCAGACTCCTCATGCTGAGGGGTGCACCAAATCCTAACCCAGATGCTGGTTTGTGGATGCAAAACAAACAAAATGGTGGCCAGTACTCACCCAGTCAGGCACTATTGTGGGTGCTTTCCATATACTTGCCCCTTTCTTCTTCACCATGGCCCTGTGAGGTAGAAAACGATATCAGCCCATTTGATACACGGTGCAGCTGAGTGCAGAGAGGTGGAGTAAGTGGCCTGAGGTCATGAAGTTTTAAGTGGCTGTGTCAGGGTTTGGACCCAGCACTTTGGCCCAAGAAATCACACTCCTGAGCCAAGACTACAGGTTCTCTAGGCCACCCTGGGGCTGAAAGCTACAGTGAAGGCCATGTGGCCACCCCCTCCCCATTCCTAGCAGGAGGAACCCCCTGGGCCCTCTCCTGCCTTGGACCCCTCTCTGCTCCTGTGCTCACTCCACTTCTCCCTCTAGTAGTTCATTTGCTTCTCTTGCCTCCCTCCCCTGCCTTTGGCCTAAACCAGGAGACGGGAACCACTGCCAGGATATTCTAATTAATTCCTGAAAGAACTCTGCGTTATCAGAGATGGAAAAGACTTCAGAAATCCTATAGTTCAGGTTTGTTAAGAGAAAACAGAGACCTGAGCTGGCATGATATCAATGCCCAAACCAAGGACAGCAGCACAAAAAAGAATTATGTTCATATGACTTATGAGCACGAAGGCAAAGATTCTAAATAACACATCAGCAAACTGAATCTACTCAGGCGTAATGAACATCATACGTCATGCCCAGTAGAGTCCACCTGGGAAGGCAAATATGATCTCACCCTCAGAAGTGGAGGCTCAGATGGGGCAGCAGGTCCAGGCGCGGTCCAAGGCTCTTTCATGGCTCAGGTTAACTTTGTGGCCCACTCTGCTCCCAGGAGGGACTGGTGATGGTCCCTCCTCCCCACGAACCACTTCAGAATAAAGTGAGATGCCTTTCCTGGCCCTCCCTAATTCTCTTTCCATCTCTCCTGCAGGATTCCATGTTTTCGTTGGCCCTGAAATGCCTTATCAGTCTATCCACCATCATCCTGCTGGGGTTGATCATCGCCTATCACACACGGGAAGTCCAGGTAGGTGCCTACCTGCTCCGCTTCATGCAGGGGCCCATCCTTTGCCTCAGTTGAGGCTGAGCCAGTCCTCCCTACTCCATAGCTACTTGGGCGATTTTATAAGATAATGTGCAGGATCTTAGCTCTTCTCTTCTGGTTTGGACTCAATGGGGGAGGGCATTGTGAGGTAGCCCTGTGGTTTTAGGATGATGCCGACATTATCTTCATCTGGGGGCCTTTGGGGCAGACAGATGGCTTCATAATTGGGGGTCATCCTGCTTCGGACTCTCTTGGTGAACCATGGATTGTAAGAGACCCCAGTGACTTGCTTTGTCCTTCCAACCCCTTGCTTGATCCTTTCTGAGCTTGTGCCACTGAATGAAAACCCTCAGCAAGGCAGACTTGCTCGTGTGTGCCCTTTGCATGCGTGTGCACGCACACACACTGCGCCAACGCCAGCAGGGAACCTGCATTTCTAAATGGATGGACACTTCCCCTGTGGGCACCAGGCTGGGAGGTGCCATTTTTTAAGATAGAGTAGAACTCCAATGTGGTCAAGGAAGCCTTTGTTTCTTGCTGCCCAGGAGTGGCTTGGCACCCAGGGAAATATTGGCCAGTCCTCTGGGGTGTACTCCAGTTTGGCTGACATAGGAAGTCTCCCTGGGTTGGGAGAGTCAGACAGGGGGAACAGACCTGAGGAAACCTCTTATGACAGTGAGTCTCCACCACCCCACCCTGCAAGCCGATCTACTCTGGCGTGGACCTGGGAAGGCTGAAATATCCAGATGTTTTTTCTCATGTGAATGTGAATCTGGAAACCCTCCTGGTCCTTTGGCCAGAGGAGCATAGATTCACATCTGGACAGCAAGGGAGAGATTGACAAAGACCAGAACTCAGAAAAACTGGGGCCGACTCTCGGCCATGACCTCTTCTCTCCGTGTGCTGCTTGCCAGCTCTATGTCCTGGTGGGTTTTGGTCTTCTCATCAGGAGCATGGGGTTTTATTCGAATTTCTCTGGGCTGTTCTGAGGATGGAATGAGGAGAGTATGGGAGAATGCTCTGTATCATTATTCTGTGCAAATCTAGGTCCTTTTGTTCTCAGTGTCTTTGGGGTGGAGCAGTGGCCAGATGCAGAGTAGGTACCTCCTGGTCCTAAAGACTTGATCTGCTTCTGGCTGGGTGTCAGGGCTACTCTGGCCAGATGGGATGCAGAAGCTTTGACTCTGTGCCACCCTTGGCAAGGGTCCAATCTATTGATGACCAGAGGACACTAGATGCTGGACTCTTCAGCCTCTGCAGAGTCTTAGGCGTTTGGACTGAGTCTGTGCTCTGAGGGTGGAAATCCAGATCCAACTAGGAAGTTTCCTTTCTGGAGTCCAAACTGGACAAAGTTGGTGGACTTAACCCAGACCATTGTGCAGTGGACCAGAGAAAGGAACTGGAGGAAGGGCAGGGAGAAACAGGCTAAGGAACCAGTATAGGACAGGAGTTGCCACTGTGGGATCCAGGCCAGGTTCCCCCGATTTAGAACCAGCTGTGGAATCAAGGTGGTCCCTTAACCTCTGGGAGACCTCATCTATGGGAGTCTATATTATTATGTATCACCCTGCTCTGTGTGGGAAGATGCCACAGAGGACAAAGAGAAAGGCAAAATCATCAAACTCAGTTCAACCCCGGCTCCAGGGAGGGGAGAAGAGGAGCAGTTTCTGGCGTTAATTCTACATTGTGGTCCTGTTAAGCCTGACTACTTCCTCTTTCTGCTCCAGGAGGTGGGCAGGACAGAGCCAGGTGTCCTTCCTCTGATTCCCTTGGAATCCTCATTCCTATTCCTGGGCCTGCAGCCCTAGCCCTCAGAACTGATCCGGGCCAGCTGCCATGTGGCCTCAGCTCTGCCCTGGTGGCTGGCAGGCCAGCACCTAGCTGGATGCCTTTGTCCCATCCTTAGCTCATGGTGATCTGTTTTAGCCCTAGCCATGGGCAGTAGATTATTCTTCCTGGGTCACTTTTCTTGGTCCAATATTCATAATTTGGAGAAACAAACTGACTTTGAATCCTAACTCAGACATTTCAGCCTCAATGACCTTGGGCTGGTGACAACTTTTCTGGGCTCAGTTTCCCCACCTGGAGTATGGCAGTCACCTTACCTGCTTTGCTGAACTCCTAATGGGGCTGGGAGCTTTGTAGAATCTAGTGGAGTTTCACCAAATGGAAACTTTTGTTCCTGTCCTGTCTCCTCTGCCCCATTGCTTTTAGTAAGGCCTTCCCATGTGCCAGCCAGCCCAGCTAAATGATCACTGTGACAATTGTCCAGTATTGACAGGTGGCTGTCCTCCTCTGTGCCTGCACTCTCAACTCCCAGGACCCAGCTCCTACCCCAACTGCGCCCATCCCCAGGGCTCCCCTGGCTCCCATGCCCCCTACCTTTGCGGTCACCTTCTCTCTGCATCTAGCTGTACCCTTTCCGGTTGGAGGCTGATGGGAAGACTTGGGCCAAGGTTGCCAATGGGAGTGAGATCTTGCTCCTTTTATGCACCTCACCTGGCCATGGTGTAGTTTTCTTTTGTGTCTTTCTCCTTCCACTCCGTTAATCTTTGCATTTCCAGGGACACAGTGTTTGATAAGGAGCAGATGTTTGTAGCACATTTTTTAATGAAAGGGTGTCGGATTCGAGACATCTGGTTTGGGTTGGGAGTGTAACTTAGAGGCAGAGCACATGCCTAGCATGCATGAGGCCCTGGGTTCTATCCCCAGCACCAAAACAAACAAACAAATGAACAAACAAACAAACAAAGAAACATTGTTTCCAAAGTTGGTTTTGTCATAACTTTGCTTTTTGGTGTTGGGTCTTATTTTCCTCATCTGTTAATTAGTGGTCCTAAGCCCTACCCATTTTTTAATTCTCTAGTTTAGGTCTGACTGCTCAGCTGTTGCGGGCCCTGCTTCCTGAGAGTGGAGGGAAGAGCTGTCCCAAGTATGAGTGACAGAGTGTCTCCAGAGTTGAGTATTTGGAAATATCTTCCTCAGAAAAGACCAGCTGCTGTTGTGTGAGCAGGGAAGAGGGCAGTGAGCGGCTAGTCTATGTCCTGGGGTGGATGGCAGGGGCTTTTGTTAAGAATATACTCACTATTTTCCTCATCCACAATAATAGCTGATTATTTGGCTCAATTTTAGTAGGGACTAGATGACCATGACTTCTCCTCCCCAATCCTAGTTCTAGATGGGCCTTAGGCCCTGGTCCAGCACAGCCTTGAGCCTAGGGGAGGGACAGTACCTTCTAGAAGAGTGTTCTTATTTGTTAGTTTAGATGGCTTATGTTTTTGGAACACAATTGGTTAACTCTCAAGCACATGTTGGCTCAAAGCCATAAAACTGAAGGGTCGGAAAATTCTCAGAGGTGACCGATCTGTTCCCCTACTCTCTGAGTCTCTTTGTATTACTATAGCAAAATACCTGAGTAATTTGTAAAGAATAGAAATTTATTTCCTATGGTTTGGAGGCTGGGAAGTTCGAGATTAAGGCACTAGTGTTCTTAATTGTCTAGGGAGGGCTGCTTCTGCTTCCAAGATGGTGCCTTGTTGCTGTGTCCTCCAAAGGGAACAAATGCTGTGCCTTCAACATGACAGAAGGCAGAAGGTCAAGAGGCTGAATGCCACCTGAGGCCTCTTTCATAAGAACCTGAATTCCAATCACAAGGGAAGAATCCTCATGGCCCAGGGGATTGAACCCAGGGTGCTTACCCACTGAGCCACACCCCCAGCCCTTTCTGTATTTTTATTTAGAGATGGGGTCTTGCTGAGTTGCTTAGGGCCTTGCTAATTTGCGGAGGCTGGCTTTGAACTTGGAATCCTCCTGCCTCAGCTTATGTGCCATTGCCCCAAGCCCAAGCACTTTTTAAGGGCCCCACCTCCTCATCCTGTCACACTGGCAAACCTGAAGCTTGCAAGGAGCACTTTCTAATCACAGTCCCCAGTGCAGGGCCCTGCTAGGCGCTGCATGTGTTGCCATGACAGGGCGGTGACTGCCTCTTGGGGAATTTTCTCCCATCAATTGGCAGAACTTGTCTTCAGAAAATATATCACCCACCTCTTTTTTTTTTTTTTTCAACACTGGGGATTGAACCCAGGGCCTTGCTCATGCTAGACAAGTATTCCACCACTGAACTACATTCCCAGTCCTTTTTAACATTTTTTGAGACAGGTTCTTGCTGTTTCCCAGGCTGGGCTTGAACTTGTGACTCTGCTTTCTCAGCCTCCTGAGTAGCTGAGATTACAGGTGTGTACCACCATGCCAGGCTGAAAGTCTACCCTTCCACTGAGGGGACCTGGCCTCCCTGGAACTCACCTTCAGCCCTAGGTCTGTCTCTGGAGCCAGGAAAGAAGACGCCTATGTTTCCCACATGGTGCCTCTGTCATTTAAAGATGGTAACTTCTCCTTCTTTAGTCTCTTCCTCTCATGGGGTTCTGGAGCAGAGCTTTCAAAAACTCAGGCATCTCTTATTCTCAGGCCTTTGTGTCCTGGAAAGAAATGAAAACACAAAAACAATGCATTTGTTTATTTACCAAAACTTTCACTAAATACTAAGTTGTCCCTTGGAGGGTCCATTCATTCCTGTAGTTGGGCTACAACCAACCACTTCCGGTTCAGCAGAGCAGGCTATAGGCTCATATTTTAGATGCCATAGCGCATCTCTGGCTTAATACATAAAGCACTGAAGCCCTTATTGTTCCCTTGATCTCCTCCCTGCTCCTGCTCTTGATCACCCATAGTTCATCATTCATTCAGTGTGTATTTTAATGAGGGTCTACTTTGTACAGAGCCTGGGACAGGAGCCCAACTCTCCATGCCAGAAACCCTGAAATCACTGTTGCTTGCCCAAGGGGTTGCAACCTTGAATGAGTCTGTGCCACTGACTGATGTTTGGTGCCTTCCTGGAGGGCTAGCTGGTGGCTGACAGTATGAACTTCAGAGCAACCCATCTGGGATTCAAATCATGCTCTGTCACATTTTGGTGTGACATCCTAGTCTATTTTCTTTCTGTAAAATGGGACTAATAATAGTCCTACCTACTGCACAGTGTGGCTGGGCAGATCAAACTAGACAATACATGCAAAATGTCTCCGTTTAGATGAGGATGTGTGTGCCCAGCAGATGGGGTGGCAAGGACATCCCAGGCAGAGGTCTCAGACAAAGGCCGAGGAAGGGCAACTGCAGAGCGCTTTTGCAATGCCTCAAAGGCAGTGAGGCGGATCACTATGGAGGCAGGCCCAGTAGGCACTTATTTGCCTTAAGGAGTTTGGAATGTCCTACAGGCAGAAGTGGGAACTATGAAAGGGCTTCAAGCTGGGGGGAGAGATGATCAGATTTGCATTTTAGACAGGGATGTCTACCAGCAGCATGTAGATGTTGGAAGGGCCAATTTTAGAGGCAAGAAGATAGTTAGAAGAATATTTTCCATGATTCAGGTAGGGGATGGCGATGCCAGGAACCAGGGTAAGTGCAAGAACAGGAACAGGAAGAAGAACTGCATGGAAGGCGTTGAGCAAGTGGAATTGACAAGACTTAGGATGGAGGTATTTTCTGTTGGGAGAGAGTGGAGTCTCCCAGGTGCTTGGGTAACTCAGTGCCTGAGAATACCGTTCATTAAGATTGACACCATAGAAACAGGTTAAGGTGGCAAATGGTGACGAGTTCAGTTATGGACATGAGGAGTTGGAGGTTGTGTGTGGTGGAATCCAGCTGCCTCTAGGATGGTGCTAGGAGCTAAGTAGGCAGAGGCCATGGCTGGTCGAGCAGGGGCAATGATATGACAGGAGGGCACAAGACTGATTCCTGAAGGGACATCAACAGGTCAGAAGCTGGTGGAGGAAGAGGGGGCCATAAGGAAACTTCAATGGAATAGTCAGGAAGGCCAGAAGAGACCAGGAGGGAGAAGAGGGAGCCAGCAGTTATGCACAGGGAGGACAAGGCAATGGGGAACACATTTGTTCTCTGTTTTAGACCCCGGGGAGGTCATTGTACCCATCAAGGGCAGTCATTGGGGGTGACCTAGTAAGGGAAGGGGGACTGAGTAAGAGGAGAGACAGTAGAGATGTTGAATATGGTTCACTCTTCTAAGAAGTTTGGCTGTGAATGGTGAAGAACCAGAGGAGCATCTGGACAGGTCACTGCAGAGGGAGGCATGACTGGTTGGTTTTCAGAGACTGGACAGACCACATGTGTCTGTTGAATGTCAGCAAGAACCAGCTGAGGCAGGAAGGAAACATCAAGGGGCCCAGTTTCTGGTCCAGGAGCGTCTAGGAGGGAAGGGATGCAATGCCCCAGGGAAAAGATGCCTGGCTCAGGGACCTGGGGGATATGGGCTGTGACAGAATTCACGCTCTCTAGTGCCTCGGCAGAAATTTTGTAGGTCATTAATATCAACTTATGATTATTTGCCATATTTTTTTGCAATCTGCTATTTATTTCTTTTTTCTTTTGATTCATTGTACACAAATGGAGTACAACTATCGTTTCTCTGGTTGTACATGAAGTAGAATCTTACCATTTGCATATTCATACATGTACATAAGGTAATGTTTGTTTCATTTTATTATCTTTCCTCCCTCACTCCCTCCCCACCCCTCATTTCTGCCTACACAATCCATCCTTCTTCCATTCTTCCATGATTTTTTGCCATATTAAAAGTAAAATATGTCAGGCACCATGGCACATGTTTGCAATTCTAGTGTCTCAGGAGGCTGAGGCAGGAGGATCGCGAGTTCAAAGCCAGCCTCAGCAACTTAGCAAGGCCCTAAGCAACTCAGCAAGACCCTGTCTCAAAATAAAAAATAAAAAAGGGCTGGGAATGTGACTCAATGGTTAAGTGCCCTTGAGTTCAATCACTATTACTAAAATAAAATAAAATAAAATAAAATAAAATAAAATAAAATAAAATAAAAGTAAAATATATTGATGAGATCAGCCGGGTGTATCCACTCTTGTTTGGATGTGTCACTCCCCTCAAGATCCAACATAAGGCTGCAGAAGCTTCTTCAGTCTTCTTCAAACTTGACAGAATCATGATACTGACAAGAAATGAGCCTTCATCTCATGAATTTGAAATACAAGGGATCGAAAAAAAAAAAAAGGTATCGGGAGTGGGGGAGACTTTTCATTTACTAGGTATATAAAAGTGGATATTTTTATTAAATACCAATAGAGTTCTCAGTGGACAGGGAAATTACTTCAAATTATGGGACATAAATTATATTCAAGAGACAGCTCACATTATAAAAGTGCTCACCTGCTGTGGCATGATTGTTCGGGAGAGCCGAGCATCCTCCTGGGTGGATGTGATATTCTGTCACTGAGATATGGGTGTCTACAGGGCAGGAGGGGTCACTGGTCCAGGTACTTTGAGGTCCTATTGCTAAATGAGTTGGTGGTATTTTCCCATCAGGAGATTGGCAGAATAGCTCAGGCTGAATCTTGTTCTGTCTCCTGCTTCCTTCTCCCTATAAAAAAGCGGGCTCAAGTTATATCCTGAACTTACCTGAAAGGTGACCTGGCACTGGAACAGCAGAGCTAAGTACTGACTTCTCTAAATTAGCAGGTTGATCCTAATTTATAAAAATGATGGGCCTGTGCATTCATTTATTTTCTCAACAATCAATTTTAGCAGGACTACTTTGTTCCCGGCATTGAGAATCCAGGCATAATTCAGAACCAACTCCTTCTTGCCTTTGGAGGCTGTTTGTTTTAGATCCAGACCCACTCTGACCCAGAGTCATAGCACCTTAATAGGAGGCATGTGTGAGATTCCCTGTAGCCATGAGGAGGAAGGGATAGGGCTGGTTCCCTGGGGAGATGATGCTGAGCTCTGTGCTCACCAGGAGCAGAGAGTTAGGGGAGAAAAGGAGGACGCTGTATTTGTCCTCCAAGGGGAGATGGAGGCTGCCCAAACCTGCCTCTCTGTCCTTGCAGATACCTGGTGGACATTTCCTAAGGCATTTCTGGCTACTGGGTAATGGATTTGAATGACCTTCATGGAGCTCTTGAGACCCAGAGACCCCAGACAGACCTTTCAGCCTAGTTGGTCAGGGAACCTAGATGTGATAAGAAGAGAAAGAGGGAGCCAGGGTGACTCTGACACTGAAGGGGTATCAAGCTCTACAAGGAAATTCCAGATGGTGGCTTTCTCTGCCAAGTTTTCATCCGTCCTCTGCTCCACGTTCATTAACACTCCCTTGATTGATCACAACACATACAGGATATTGAAAGTGGGGAGTGTGTTCCAGGGGATTCCTGGCCTCAGCCTTCCTACCTGGCCCGCCTATGCCTGCTGGGGCTGGAAAGAAGGAAGACAGAGAGAGGAGGTGAACAGAAGCTGTGCCCCAACTTGGCCCAAGCAGTGGGAACACCATGAAACCTGGACAGACTTTGAAGACAGGAGGTTCAGAGGCTGACATTTTGGCAACCACCTGGGCGCGGATGGCATTGACACATCTTGTCAAGTGCTGTGTGATTTAGGGAGCTTTTTCACATAGATTCTCAGACCTTTTGCCTGCTGACTTCACCTCCTTGACTTTTAGGTTTCAGCACAGATAATTCCTCCTCCAGGAATTCTTTGTGGCCACCCCCACGCCCAAGAAAGTTGCCCTTTTAGCAGTTGACTTAGCATCCGCTCTTACCTTGTCATTGCATGTCTGATGGTGGATTGGAAATGCTATTTCTTGCGGACCTCTTGTCATGGGGACTGCATTGGATTCACATTTGCATCCCAGAGCTGAGAGACTGTCTGGCACAGGGTGAGTCCTCAATGGGAGTAGGTAGAACCAATGAATGAATGCATAGAACACCTGGTGATAGGCGTGGCTGATTTATTTTCCTTTCCTTTGGCAGAGAAAACTGATCTCCAAAAGGCTGAGACAATGACCTCAAGTCCACAGTGCTGGCTTCTGGCCCATGCTTTTTTTACCCTAAGGGGTCAAGGTCTCTGCAGGCTGCCCTGTGAGCTGGCCTTGCCCACTGTGGTCTTCCCTGCCATCCCTTGCTCAGCCCGCCTCAGGCCCAGCACCTCTTCACTCAGATCTGCTGCTGGCCATGGATTGCCATGGTTACCACACCAGCCTGGCAGTCTCTGTGTGACACTGTGGCTTTTTCTTGCTAAATATTTAAATACTCAGGTTTAACCCTTTCCGTCTCCAAGAGGGCTTCCTGCCTGGCTGCCCTCAAAGGCCCCACTGCTCTGCCTGGATGCTGGCTGCCGTGTGGGTGGGGAAGCAAGACTGGTTTCTTGGCTGCCTGTATTGATTTTCAGTTTTGTCACTTGGAAATGTCATCCTGTATCATTCTGCTTACTGACAGGGTGTGTGCGGTGTGTGTTAACAGGTGTGAGAATCCCCGCCCTGGGCGTGTTGAGACTTACCCCAGCCAGGAGGGACAGTCCCAGATCTCCCAAGTCAGCCCACTGGGGTTTCATTGACTTCTAGGCAAATGCCTCTCGCCAAGGCTTCCAGTGCCTCCTTGGCTCTTGGAGTACAGGATGGGGAGGGTGTCCTCTGCCCTAGGCCCTGGTAGGGGCACAGAGGGGACACTTCATGCTTGTGAATGGGAAGGTGTTTCTCACTGGCCACTTCTCCTCCCCTGAAGGCTGAAAGTGAGGCCCTGGGAGGCTGAATCCACCTGGCTGTGTGTTACCTTGGAAACCATGCACTTGTCCTTGCCTTGGATTATGCAAAGTGAGGGGGCTGTGGTCACGTTGCTCAAAAGTTTCCAGTGACGTTCAGTGATGCAAGATGTCACCTTCCTCACAAGGGAAGCTGAATGAATGGAAGGGGCCAGGGAACCTATCCTGTGCCTCAGGGCCCCCCCCCACACAAGATGGGACAAGAGGCTTGCATCCCAGGCTGTCTGGGATACTGATGGCTGTGTAAGCCCAGGCAAGCTGCTTCTTCCAGTTCAGCTTCAGTTTTGTTGTCTGTGAAGTGGTGAGATTGGACCAGGTGATCTCTGAGGGATGCTCAGTGACAAGGAAAGAAAAACATAAGGAAAGCAGCTGAGACTTCGGGTACCAGGGACTGACATCGTGTGCGTTCAGGAGGCCCTTTTTGGGGACTGTCCCAGCAACTTTGTCCCTCCTCTTAACAGCTTTGCCTTTCTGCTCAGAAATGGAATTGCTCCCCTCCCCAACACAACCTCAAACTTGAAATAGTAAACAATCAAAAAGACAGCTTTTGGGTTCAACATCTTAGAGTTTAGGGGTTTCAAGGCTCTTACAAACAAACTGGTCAGTCATCCTAAAACTCTTAGGACAATTAAAGTAAGTGACCAAATTCCATAGTGGTTGATTCCCCTTCTTCCTTGAATGCAGATTCCAGTTTCTCCAAAGTCATTGGGGTGCAAGTTCACTTAACAGAAATTTCTATTTCTCTGAGTGTGCCAATGTGTGTGTCCACAATTTTTCAGAATTAATTCACCTTATTTTGTATTGTTGTTACTATTTTTTAAATGATGAGCTTTTCCCCAATGGTGACAAGTCTTTTTTTTTTTTTTTTTTTTGGTACCAGGGATTGAACCCAGGGGTGCTTAATCATTGAGCCACATCCCCAGCCCTTTTTTGTATTTTATTTAGAGACAAGGTCTTACTAAGTTGCTTTGGGTCTTGCTAAGTTGCTGAGGCTGGCTTTGAACTCGCAATCCTTCTGCCTCAGCCTCCCCAGCCACTGGATTTCAGGTGTGTGCCACAGTGCCTGGCAAGTGGTGGCAGTTCTCAATCAGGGCTGTTCTTCTGTCTCCCTGGGCTGTGTCTGGCCCCTCACATGTTACTGAACTTCACTGCGTGTGACGTGTCTTTTGACAGCACCATCGGGGTTCCATGGACACTCCAGATTGAGAAACAGTGCTCCATTTTAAGCTCAGTGAGGGCAGTGTCTTCTCTTAGTCATCTCTGTCACTGCTCCTGACATGCCCAATGAAGGGGGTTGCACATGGTGGGAGCTCCAGTGATTCCAAAACTGGGCTAAAGGTAATTGATGCTCCAAAGGTTTGGAGAATAAGAAGGCATTGTAGAATTTTTAGAGTTTAGAGACTTCTATGATTGATACTGCATTGTACGGCTGAGGAAATTCCGATAATTCTAGTTTCTTGTTGGGCAGGAATGTAGTAAAGTGACATTTTTCGGTTTTTAAGAGAAAGGATGGCAAAGTCACCATTGCTCGAATTCCCCAAATCCCTGAAACTAGGGAAAAGATCTGAACTGTCCTCAGTTTATCTTTGGTTTAAAGGATTCAATGCAATTTGATAGAGCAGAGCTCTGTCTCCTCTGACTCCATCACCCCACAAAAGCCTGTTGAGTAGAGAGTCAGGGGACATTAGGCTTGTGGGCAGTAGAAGTGGGTCCAGGTTGTGATTTTTGTCCCTTAAAATTTTTTCTTAAAAACATTGTGATAAGCCAGGAATGGTGGTGCACACCTGTAATCCCAGCAACTTAGGAGGCTGAGGCAGGAGGATTGCAAGTTTGAGGCCAACATCAGCAACTTAGCAAGGCCTTAAGCAACTTAGTGTCTCAAAATAAAAAAATAGAGGGCTGGAGATGTAGCTCAGTGGTAGAGCACCCCTGGGTTCGATCCACAGGATGGAAAAAAAAAGTTGTGGTAAAATATACATACAAACGTACCATTTAAAAGTGTGCAGTTTAATGGCGGTAAGTCCATCCATGTTATTGTGAAATCATCCCTACTATCCATCTCCAGAATTGGCTTTGTTATTTTCTATGTGGACTATGTGCCCCACCAAGGCTTGGGGTGGGCTTGCTTCCTGTACTCATCCCCTTGATCATGCCCCACTACATCAGCCCCTATGCCCACCCCCACTCTGTCCCAGCACCATAACATCACAGCAAGGTTCTGATTTCAAGCTTAGATTTGAAGAGTGATTTGCAATCCCGTGGATAACACTGTCAGTCTCCAGTTGTACATCTCTTGCGTGCCAGGAGGGCACCTCGACACTATTGCTTAAGTTATTCTTGATGACAGTCCTGTGGGGTGGTTCTGTTATTATCCCCATTCTATAGATAAGCCAACTGAGGCTGAGAGAAGATACACAATGTGTCCAAAATTATGTGACTGGTGAGAGACAGAGCCAGACTCAAACCAAGCAGGCTTCCTTGCTCCAGGGAGAGAACATCCTCAAATTTTCCCTCCTACCCTAATTCTTGGGGTGTTTGCAACAACTTGGAAGGTGGGCTGAGTCATGGGGACTCTCCTAGACAGGCACAAGGAATAAGCATGATAAAGTGCAGGGATGCACAGCAGCCCAGATGCTATAGGTTCAACCTTACAAGCTCCTGAGGCCCTTACCCAGCCACGCCTCCAGAGGGGACCCTCAGCCTCTGCCTTGCCTTTTGGTGGCCCCTCTGCTTATTAGAAATCCCTTTCTTATCCTTGTTTCCCTATCGTTCTCCCCTTGGTTCCAGTCTTGCTCTGAGAACGAGGTCCTGCACCCTTGGAGAGGTGGGAAGGTTGCCATCTCAGGGTAATACGCCTGGCCATCAGAACAGGGACCTGCTCCATTTCCCTGTCTTCCCTCCTCACTGTCATCACTGTGAGGCTAGAGTTTTCCTTGAAGCATGGCTGCTTGACTGAGCCACATACCAGGCTTGTTCTTTCTTGCTTCCCTGTCCTCCCAGGGGCTGGCTCCTAGGATTGAGCCCAGGGGTGCTCTTCTAGTGAGCTACATCCCCAGCCCTTTATATTATTTTATTTTGAGACAGGGTCTTGCTAAGTCACCCACACTATCCTTAAACTTGTGATCCTCCTGCCTCAGTGTCCCAAGTAGCTGGGAGTACAGGTGTGTGCCACCACCCACCCCCAGCATATGGCTCTTATTTCTCATGCCCGGTCTCTATTTACCTGGAGTCACACTGTCCCTTCTAGTCTCCTGTCCCTCAGTCTCAGACCTGCCTCTGTCCCAAGCCAACCCTCCCTGGGCTGAATCTGGCTCCCTGTAGATGCCGTGGGGCTGCCAGTAGCCCCAACAGGTCAGGCTTCAGCAGCCTCCTCAGTCTCTCCAACCTCCTGACATTCCCTCCTCCTGACTGTTCTTATGGTAAGGAACCCACAGGCTCCCTCATACCCAAGACCCACTGAGTAGGACCTAGGACTTCCCTGGGTCTTCTCTTTGCTGGATGAGACACCTCCAACTTCCCTGGCACAGTTAGGGGTCCTGACTTTGCCTTGACCCTGCTACTCTGAACAGGATTTGCTTGGTCTCCAGCTGCACAAGGAAGTAGTGCCACTCTGACCAGCACACACTTCTGTGACCTTGTCATTACAGAAGGCCACCTGCCCGCTTTCTCATTCCATTACTGCAGCCAAAGAAGGGCAGCGCTTTTGCCTTCCACAGTAGCTTGTTACTTCATACTGCAAGGCAGATTTACTGCACCCCTCTCCTTCTCCAAGCTGTGTGACTCCCCACCTGTGCCCCACTCCCCGCATCCTTGCCTGTACATCGGACTTTTTAGGAGGAGAGCTGCACCTGCCACTCGCCTCTGCCCCCTGTCTCCCCCACCCACCACCACCACTGCTCATTTTCTTCAGCCCTTTGTTCTAGTCTGTCCGGGTCTTTCAGCATCTCACTCTGCAGCGAGTATTTGGGGCCCTCCCAGCTTCCTGTCCTCCCACACTTCATGAGCCTGGCTGTGAGAGCCTCCTCCAAACCATTGATAGAAATGCAGAACCAGAAATTGAATCTGGGGCAGTAAACTTTCTTTTGTTGGATTAAAGACAGGATTCGAGAGGAAAAAAAAATCCCTCAAGGATTTGCAAATCTTCTTTTCTAAAATTTTGTAGTTTCCCTTTAAGCTGTGGTATCAAGTCCCTCCACTCCTGACCCCCAAATATGCCTACCATGTCCCCATCTAACAAGTGTTTGTGGAGCCACGCTCTGTGACAGTCACAGTGCTTGGTGCTAGGATAGAGCTGTGGATCATAGACTGGACCCTGCTCATGGTCTGTGAAATTAAAAGGCGAGTGGCATGCTCGGCCACCAGGTGAGATCGGGTTGTAGCAATGTTTCTCCAACAGCCTGAGTCAGAGGAGAGTGCTGATACACAGCCACATGCCACGGTGCCTCCAATGTTCCCAAATGCTCCATGGCATCAGCTGGGCTTGGTCATGACTGCTGACCTGTGACTACATTAACCACAACCACAAAGCAGGGATCAGTAGCCAGCCACAGTGGAGCCATCTGCCAGGTACAGAAGGGTCACTGTCTCTGAACTCAGTACCACAAGGTAGTTCTGGGGGAACACAGGAGGGTCAAGTGCATGCCTGACACCTGCCTGCTGTGTCACTGCCCACAGTCCCTGCCCGGCACTGCCCCTCACACTCCTAGTTCCCTCATTGGTGCAACCAAGGCAGGGAACTAAGTGCTCTCCAAGGTCCTCCCAGTTCTCTGTGATGGCTCTTGCTAGAATGTGCTAGAAAACTTATTGATTTGAGAGCAAAGAGGAATTACCACTATTGGGTGTGTGTGTAGGATGAAGGTGGGAGGGGTGGGCAGGGCGATATTTATCTTCCTGCTGCTGTTAGAAATAGCAACTGTTCTCCACCTCCTCTGGAGACTGGACAAAAGGTGATTAATTCCTTCAGCACAGAGCTATTGAAAGTCTGCTCAAAGCCAGGCACCACCAGGACAACAAGGTTCCTGCCCTAACCGGGCTTGTGATCTAATGCGGAGATAAGCACGCAAATGCTCCCGGGCCGGGGCTGCAAGTGCTTCTGCTCTCGGAGCTGCGGAACAGCACAGCAAGCGTTTCCAGTAGGGTGGGAATGAGGACTGCTGCTGGGCATCTGAGATTGGTGCTGAAGGCTGGGCAACGTTCTAGCAGGTGTATGTGGGGGGAGGGTTCTTTCTGGGGAGGGGTTTGCCCAAGTATCTGGGAAGGGAATGGGAGGGTGCTGACGGCCATAAGGGAGAGGTAAGAAGTAAGAGTAAGTGGGGGCTGGAGCCACCCTAGTGAGTTGGTGCAATAGAGATTAGGCATCCACGTTTAGAGATAGCACCCCAAACTGTCTATGAGAAGGGGCTCAGGGATGATGATCTGATGGGGGATAGGGAGGTAGGGAATTTGTCTTCAAGGCTGCACTGGCAGAACATTTGAGGTAAGATATTAGAGTCAGTATCAAAGACCAGGGTGGGAACAGGGCAGGGAGCTGGGTGCAAACATTGGTGGAGGCTGGTCCCCCTAATCATGGCACATGCTCTAACTTCCAAGTGCAAGATTGGGCTGGAGGAAAAGTTGAAAAGTAGCCTTCCCTAGGGATCTTTAGGATTGAAGACATTGGCCACCTGGTACACTTGTTTGAGAGTTGGATAATGATAAAAACCTGCCCAGCCCAAGTCCTAAGGTTCCTGATCTCATTGAGGGAACACATCCCCCACTCAGGAACCAGGGCCTATGGGGTGCCCCGGTTTGTTTAGCTCCGTCAGATCTTTTCAGATGGTTAGCAGGAGCTGCACCGATCAGACTTTACAAGAACCCGAGGCTTTTACAATTTTGTTCTTCTCTTATTGTTCCCAAACCAAGCCCGCACCTAAAAATACACTGTTTCCCAGCAGCCTTGGGGACTCAACTTCTCCCCCAGGCAGGGGGTTTACATCCTTCCTTTGCCTGCAGAATTCAACCTTGTAGGTTTGGCCAGGTGGCTGGGAACTGTCACCATCCCAGAGCATCAGAGGATGCATTCCTGTTCCCAAGGCCTGACTGTCACCTGCAGCAGTAGTGATGTCACCCAAGGCCCACATGGGGCCTCTGGGTTTGTAGTGGGCTCAAAGGGAGCATGTGAAGGAGCCACGTAGGAGGAAGTTTGCTGCCTCTGACGTGTATGTCATGCTGTAGAGGGACTGCTGGCGCAGGCTGCCATTGGGTCGCAGAGCCACAGCTTGCCTGCAGCCAGCCTAGGGTGTTCTTTCCTCTTCTCCACTTCATTTGGACCTTCTGATCAGCATCACCTCAACCAGCCTCCTCCCACCTTCTTTATGTATTCTCCGGCTCTCCTCTCTTGCTTGCTTCAATCCTTCCCATCTTTCACATTTAAACATGTGGTGTCTGTCACTGTGGGTTGACGTGGTGTGCGTGTATGTGTGGTTTTCAAGCTAAATTGACAGGACTGAATTTTACAGCTGATACTGCTTGGCTTCGTACTGCTTGGCTTCGTACTGCTTGGCTTTGGAAAAGCAGAGAGAGAGAGAGAGGAAGACAATGAAGGACAGGATCTCTGAAGTAGAGAACATTTCTGATCTGGGTGTCCTTTGGGGATGATTGAATTCCCAGGGATGGAACAACATTCTAATTTGGTGGGAGTCCTTGGGCGCTCATGGAGGGGAGTGGCTGCATCATCCTTACCTGCCTGCTTGGCTTCAGAGACCAGAGGAAGCCCGAGGTTTATGAACATTATGCAGAGCTGCAATTACAGTCGTAACCCTGAGCTGACACAAGATTTATGCATCTGGCACAAGATTTCCTCCAGGCCCCTGGTCTAGTTGCTTGTAGTTTTTGAAATTTCTATATTTTTTATGGCTGGCAGACCTCAAGGAAGAAATGCAGATTAATAGTCTGTACTAGCTATGTCCTCATGCTCCCAGGATTAAATCAATAACATCTGAAATATTAATTGGGACTTTATGAAAAGAAAATGAAAAATGGCATGGCATGGGAAGTTCTAGATTTGGAATCATAAGTTTGGATCTCAATTCTGCTGCTGAGATTTGACCTTAAGAGAATCACTGAATTTCTCCAAATCTGTTTTCTCCTCTGTGTAACAGGTCATGAGGCCGCTCACACCGGTGTTGTGAGAATCAGCTTAGAGAGCTAGGTGAACACATCACCGGGGCCTGGCACAGATGAGGGGTCCTGGGGAATGCTGTTTGGGGTCCTTCTTGCTGAGGAGCTCAGCACTGCAGAGCCAAGCTTTCTGCTTATGGCACGGTGTCTAGCTCTTGCCTGGGGCTGGTAACTACAGAGGTTCTCAACCACATTGGCCCCTTCGGATGAAGACTTGGAAGCCCTTGCTGACCTTTTGCATGGGCCCTTCTTAGCTGGTGATCAGAACAACTCCCTGGGACCTCCACCTAATCCTCCATCTGGCCCCCATGGCCCGTTTCTTCTGGTTTCTCCTGAACAGACTCAGGAAGCAGGAGCACTGATCTGTGCTATGTTAACGGGCATCTGGGGGTTCTAAGGAGCCTCTTGCTCTGTCCAGCAAAGAAAAACTGGCTAGTTCACACCAGCCAGACCCAGGTCATGGAATCAAGCTTATTCCTGACACACAGGGCAAGGCATCACTCAATCACTTCCAGAGCCAGGGAGTAATCTCAGAGTGGAGGACAGAGAGTGAACAGCCTCCCTGTAGCTGGGGGGCCACAGAAGGCGGCAGCTCCCCCATAGGAGGGTGATAGTAAAATAATAGCAACTAATAATCACAAAGTACTGAATCCAGTGCTACATATTGTATAAATTTTATCTTATTAAATGTCTTAGTCAGCTCTTTTCATTGCTGTGACCAAAGACCTACTAAGAACAACTTAGAGGAGGAAAAGTTGATTTTGGCCCATGGTTTCAGATACTCAGTCTACAGTCAGCTGAATCCACAGCTCTGGGCCTGAGGTAAGGCCGAACATCATGGCAGAAGGGCATGGCAGAGAAGCAGCTCAGGACATGGCAGCCAGGAAGCAGAGAGAGAACTCCCCTCACCAGGGACAAAATATAAACTCAAACGCATACCCCCAGTGACCTCCTTCCTCCAGTCACACTCTACGTGTCTACAGTTACTGCCCAGTTAATCCATATCAATGGGTTAATCTACCCATCAAGCCACACTTCTCATAATCCAATCATTTCACCTCTGAACATTCTTGCATTATCTCATACATGAGCTTTTGGGAAACATCTTTTAGCTAAACCATAACATTGAATTCTCATCATTATCCCCAATTTATTTCCATCTATCCTGTGTTCATTTCCTGTTGGTGCTGTAAGAAATGAGCACAAATTTAGTAGCTTCAAATAACCCTCATTCATTACCTTACATTTTTCAGGAGTCAGAAGTTCAAAATGGATCTTACTCAACTAAAATCAAGGTGTTGCCAGGGCTGTGTTCTTTCCTGGGGTCTTTTAGGGAGAATCCATTTCCTACTTCTTTCCAGCTTCCAGAGTGGCTTGTTCTTCTACCTTCAAAGCCATCAGTGGTCAGTTAAGTCTTGCTCATATCACACCACTCTCCTACCCCCCTATTTCATATTCAAGGACCCCTGTGATTACGTTCAGTAATAATGTTGCCCTCCTAGATAATACGGGGTAATCTCCCTGTGTTACCGTCAGCTGATTAGCATCCTTAATATTGTCTGCCTCTTCAACTCCTCTTTGCTATGTAGCATGTTCGCAGGTTCTGGGGATGAGGCTGTGAACATTTTGGAGGCCCTTGTTCTGCCTACCACAATCCCCTACTTGCAGATGAGGAAACTGAGGCTTGCATATAGAATCACCTGCTAAAGTCATTTGAGTGGTAAGTGGCAAGGTTGGAACTGAAACTGGAGTTGGAGGATTTAAGACAGCACACTCCCCCAGAATGGCCCCAACAGCCCTCCACGGAGGGGGAAGAGGAGATGGAAGGAGCACACCCCATTTGAATCCCACTCTCCATCTTAGTCCAGAATGGAGACAACAGAATGCTCTGGTGAATAATACTGCATAGACTGAACCAGTGGTTCTTAAATTTGGCTGTATAGTGGAACTACCCTGGGAACATTAAAATGGTACTGGTGCCTGAGTGCCACCCCTGGAGATGCTACTTTAATTGCTCTGGGGAGGTACTGAGTACGGAGATTTTCCCAAGCTCCCCAATTGATTCTAAAGTGCAGCAGAGTGTGAGAATCATTGCTTCAAACTAATCCATGTCCCCGGCCCATGCTCTGAAAGTCAACCATATGTCACAGTCTCATTAGGCCATGTTTAGAATCCCCACTACCACAACTCTGGGACTTTGCTCTTGGGCCCTTGGCCTACATGGCCATGTCCCTCTTTCCTCTTTTATGTCACACAGCCTCTCATATGCAATAGGATCCTTCCATTTGATAAGGGGACATATTCTCTGGGTCTATTGTGCCCTTCTTGCATGGCTGTCTGCAGAACTGAAACGTATTATTTTATCCTTTGTATGTGTTATATATCTTCCAAGGATCTTTCCTAGGAAACATAATGAACTCTATTTCAGGGAGTTTAAATCAGTTCACCTCCTGAGTCAGTGTCTGTAGAGGATTACAGGTAGATTTCTGGAGCAGACTTCCTGGGTTCAAATCCCAGCCCTGACTGAACTTGGGGCAAGTTCTACCTCTCTGGGCCTCAGTCTCCTCATGTGTAAAATAGATATATGAATAGTGCTAACTTAGGGTACATGCTAAGAGTAATAGTTATATATATATAATATATATATATATATTAGGGGATTAGAACTAGCTAAGTATTTGCTAGAATTACTACTCTGACGCCTATGGCTACTACAAGTAGCTTTGCTTAGCCCTGTGGGATTCAATTAATTTCCACACATGCTGATTTCCTACTCTACACCAAGCTAGGAAAGAGCAAGACTTCTTCCCTGTCCTCAATAGCTCATGGTGAAAAATGGGAAAGTGGCAAAGGAGAGGGGCTCTTCAAAGAAAAGAGTTGCTCCCTGGGTAGAATGTGTCCTTCCTGTTCCCTCCAGCCAAATGGCCAGGGGCTCCACTCGCACATCTCTCACTGGGATCACCAGCTTGCTCAATGTTGGCTGAGGTTGCCCAGCAGCTGTGGGCGTCTCTGCCAGCTGTGGGAACAGCTGTGCACCACCCCTGGGCCGCATTATACCCTGGCTTGTTTCCCATCTCTGCTTGGTTGAACACACTTAAAAACAGGATTTCACACTCTTTGTTCTAACTGTAAAATATGCTGCTCAGAGGACAAAAGCTCGTGCCTGCCTGGGGAGGACAGTGGGGAGAATGTTCGATAGGCTTATATGTTTCCTTGTTATGAAGTAAGCCAACTGTCTCAAGGCAGACAGATGTTATGTGTTTGTTTACACAGGGTATACTATGAGTTAATAATGGCACCACGTCATCACTAAAATGGCAGGTGTCAATCCTGACCTGCAGCTCAGAGGGGTTTGTTACCAGAAAAATTGAGACCACCTCTGTAGGAAGAGCTTTCTAAGTATTGCTGAGCTTTTCGGCTGCAACCCGACAGGACTTATGGCAGACTGTGTGCAGTAGCCTGGGGCTGGCCCAAATGCCCTACCGACCCATCTGGGTGCCTTGCTACTGGTCAGAAATGTCCCTTCTTGTTCCAGAGCTGCTGGAATCTCTAGGATTCTCCACAGGGAAGGAGGGACTAGGGATGCTTAGTGGGTAGGTCCCTAGGGGATTTCTGAGCCACATCACAAGGCCTGGCTGAAGACCAAAGCCCAATGCTTGCAGCTGGAGCAGAGATAACATGATGGCAAAGAGCTTCATCCCCCAAAAAGGCTCTTGGCATGGGCATCAGTGAACCGTGGGAGAGACCAGCGCAGCATGACAAAGACCCTCACAAGGACAGGCAGGCTTTCCCTTTCAACTGGTCAGAATAAGCAAAAAGGCTGGCACAGCTGGGGAATAAGGCCAGGGAAGAGGTCTCAAGGTGATGACTGGAGGAAACCCAGGGGGGAACTGCTGCTGGCATAGACCTGCCTCCCTTTAGGGGGCTCCATGCATACCTGTGTTAGCAGGTGGGACCGTGCAGAGAAATTTGGATTTCCTGGGATGGTGTCTGATGTCTAGACCTGGATGGAGGATTTTAATGAATGTATCTGTTTTCTTCTGTAATATTTTAGTTATTACATTTTGTCTCATATTTGTGAATATATGTGTGTGTGTGTATATGCACACACATACATACACACACACATATATCCACCTACAGCTGTTAATCTTCCTAAAACAGAACATTGATTGTTTGCCCACTCATTGGACCCCTGAATTTGGAGTTCAAGGTTGTAGACATGGCTGGGTTCCACAATGCCCTTGGAACCTGCCTTTGTCCACCTGCCCCATGGCCATCGAATGTAGAGTAGATCTTCCCTGTCCTCTCCCTGCATTTATGCAGGTTTCCCTCCTTCCTGGCTCTAGAGTAAACTCCTGAACAGGAAGACAGTGGCTCATGCGTCTCTATGCATGTTGGTGGAATCCAGTTCCTGTTCATGCTGACAGACTCAGTAAGTACCATTGACATTTGTCTTCTTCCAATGGAGAGTCAAATGGATTTGAGTATAAATTCCAGTTCTGCCTTTACGAGTTATATGGGCTAGTTGCTTAAGCCTCTCTGCTTCAGTTTTCTCATCCATAAGGTATTAGTCTTAATACTTCCCTTAAGGGGTCTCTGTGACCATTAAATTAAACAATGCTCAGAAAGCATGGTACAGGGTATGGATGCAATACAGCAATTGCCATTTTTATTTCATCTTACTCTCACTGCCAGTGCCTGGCACACCATGGGTGCTAATGATTATCCAATCAAGAAACAAGGATGTGCTGGGTGTGGTGATGCACACCTGTAATCCCAGTGACTCAGGAGCCTGAGGCAGGAGGATCACAAGTTTGAGGCCAACTTGGGCATCTTAGGGAGACCATGTATCAAAACAAACAAACAAACAAACAAACAAACAAAATTTTAAAAGGGCTGGGGATGTAGCTCAGTGGCAAAGTACCCCTGGGTTCAATCCCCAGTACCAAAAAAAAAAAAAAAAAGAAACAAGGATGTGAGAGTGACATTGGTTACCCCATTGATTGCCACCCCATTGATTCAGCTGATCTGGCTGGCTAGGTGGCTGTCCCCTCCTTCCTCACAGCTCCATGTGTGTCCCTCCCCAAAACTGCACACTTGGTCCAAGAGGACACACTTCCCTGATAGAGAAGGATCGTTCTTCACATGGGTAGCTGAACTCCCCTGCTAGAACCTCCAAACAAGCTCTCAAGAAACAAGTGACTAACGGTAGAGCTACGCTTTTATTCTTCTGTCCTCCTGGGTGTGGCCCTTCCTCTTCTAGTGCCCAGAACCCACCCACCCACCTGGCTGCTGATGTGTTCTTGGGACGCCCAAGCCCTGATGTTAGCAAATGCCACTGGAAGGCGAGTTCGTCACACTTGTTTATCTCATCCTTTTGGAGCATCTACTGTTCCTGGTTCTCTCAGGGACCTTTTCCAGGTCCTGCTGCCGTTGGCTAGAGATGCCAGCTGTGGAAACATCCGTGTCTTTACCATCTCCCCCCGCCCCCGGATTTCTGCCATCACTTCAGCAAGCAAAGTACACTTAAAAATAAATGACAAGGGTTGCTTTATTTGAAGTGTAAGATATGTCACTCTCAGAAAGAGATTTTGTTCTTACTGGATAATAGATAAGAAATATATATCTAGTTAAAGGACTTTTTTGGCTAGCTCTCCTCTCAGGGCGTGGGAGCCAGCATCCTTTGTCCTTTTGGCGTGGGCTCCGGAGAAGAATGAATGTGCTCACCTCAGAGCCGCCAGCACAGGTGCTCGGGCCGTGGCTTTCTCATTGATCTCTTTCCCTCCAGGGAATGGGTTTTACAGAAGCTGCTGAGAGATTTTTCCCTAATGATTGTGGATAGAAAAGAATAAAAAGTGACTCTAGGCGTATCTTGGGACTTAAATTGTCATTTCAGAATGCAAAAGACCTTCTCCCGAGAAAAGAGAGATTTCCACATAACACTGAAGGGCCTCCTTTGCATGGGGCCAGGGTCTTCCCTCTCCTTTTCTCCCCCAGAATTCCAAAGAAAGGAGGCTGGAGTACCCTGGCTAACTAGAGCCCAGGACAACTCGTTAGATAGTCTTTTTAGTGCAGTGCTGGGGATTGAACCCAGGGCCTCACATGTGCTAGGCAAGCACTCTGCCACTGATCTACATCCCCAACTCTTTCTATTTTATTTTGAGACAGGGTCTTACTAAGTTGCCCAGGCTGGCCTTGAACTTGCAATCTTCCTGCCTGAGCCCCCTTGAGTAGCTGGGATCATAAGTGTGGGCCATCACAGCTAGCTCGGCAGACAGCGCCTTAATCAGTTTCATCCTAACAGGCATTTCCTGGTGATGCTGGAGTCTAGGGAAGGGGTTCTTGCTTAAGAGGCCTGGGCAAAGACGCCTTCCTGGGCATCATAACTGGTGCCTAGGTAGGAGGCACCAATGTCAGTCTTCTTTGCTTTCCCCATGGGCACCACATCCTGGCCGGGTTATAACCAAGCCAGTTATGGAGCTCTGTGCTGGGATTCCTTGACAAGTACTACCCTTGAGCCCTGGTGAGGGTTTGGGTCAGAAAAATCCCCTGATCCAACTCTGGCTTCCTCATCCATGTTCTGTGGTACAGAAACAGCTCTTCAATGACAGACCTTTTAGTCAGGGCTGGGTAACTGCCGTGGTATACCAACATCAGCATTCTGGCCCTGGTGGAAAATCAACAAACACTTGCCCATATTTGAATGGGTGGATTAAGGAGGAAATCTTTAGTTGGGGAGGGGGAATGGATTCTCATGGATCTAGGCTGTGGTTTTGATCTGCTGTGGCTGGGTCAGGCGGACATGGAATAAGACCTCCTTTGTCTCAGAGTGGGCTACGTGTCCCATTCTGTAAGAACATGGCCAACAAAACTGTCATCGACAGCACAATGACAATGAAGACTTTAGGGCTTGTCTTAATCTGTTTTTTTTTATTGCTATAAGCAAATACCAGAGACAGAGTAATTTATAAAGAAGAGAGGTTTGTTGAACACAGAGATTTGGAAGTCTGGAAGCCCAAGAGCATGGCACTGGCTTCTTCTGCTTGGCATCTGGTGGGGGCCTTCTTGCTGCATCATAACATAGCAGAACATCACATGGTGAGACAGAGCAAGTGTGCTATATTCAGTGTCTCTTCCTATAAAGCCACCATGGTAGGGCCATGGTAGGGCACTAGCCTCATGACCTCAACTAATCCTAATTACCTCCCAAAGGCCCTGCCTCCAAATACCATAAACATATGAATTCCGGATTAAGTTTCCAAGAGGTGAATTTCTGCTTGACACAATTATACCATCACAGAGCCCCTGTTATTTGGGACTCTGCTGTCCCCAAACAGTTTCCTTTGTACAGGTCACTCATCCTTTACCCACACATGAGTAGACTGGTATGTAGCCTCCTACAGGTGAGGGAAGTGAGGGGCTGCCAGTCAGGGGACATGCCCAGGACTGTGCAGGCAGGGAAGGCCAGGAGACTGCCTCCCAATATGAGGAACAGAGACCAAGTTGCTTCAGAATTCAAGGTTTCAGGATCAGTTGCAGAACTAATCTCAGTGATGTCTCCTTGGTCCTGCCTGATCCCTTGTGGGGTAAGGTCACCAAGCTGACCATGGCTGGCTTGCTTTCAGGCACAGGACACAAGAGGGAGCAGTGAAGGCTCTCCTTTCCCTCAGTAGAAACTAAGGCCTTTCATATGCAACTCTCAGGGCATTTTTAGTTAAATTCCTATACAACCCTATGTAGGAAAGGATGAAAATCCCTGGAAGCGTGATTTGTGGGCTTGGAGACTTTGTGGGCTCCAAAAACAGGTCAACTTGTCTCCAATCCCTGGAGACTCTGGCTACACTCTTTGGATGGTTTACAGGGACAATGTATAGAGGTGTCCCAACTGGAACTTGGAGATGCCTGATACCACTGTGCATTGACCCACTGAGTCACCATCATCTTGAGCCCTTGATCTAATGCCACAGTGTGACCAAATCCACTGAGCATCTGTGTTGGCTGAGGCTTACCTCTTTCCACCTTGTTCATATTATTAGTATAGCAGAAATACAGATCGTCATGTAGAGCACGTTCTGTGTATGTATGTACGGTCAGTCTTACATTGGTATAACATACATACAATAAACGTGTGCTGTGTAATTATATGTTAATTCATGCCAGTGGTCTCACCCATCTGCCTATGTGGCACGGTGGTAAAAGTGGAGGTCTAGAACTAGACCGGGATTTGAGTTTTGGCAGCATAACATCTTAATTGTGTGACCTCAGACACTAAGCCTTCGCCTCCTCATCTGCAAAGTGGGGACAGTATCTGTACCTACTCATAGAGTTTTTGTGAGGATAGACCTAGAGAGTGCTTCAGAAGTGCTCGACGCTGTGGCCTACGTTGACCCTAGGATATGCGACATAACGTCAGCCCTTCACATTGCTCTTATAATTGCACTAGATCATGCAATGCTTCCTGTAGAGGCTGCTTCTGAATTTGTAATACATTTTTGCCTTAAATTCCACTTGGGGATAAACTGATGAACAGTCGTAGATAAGATCCCTGAGGTCTAAACTCCACCAGTCTCCAGTGTGGAAGACTGGGTCAGAAGCCTTGACTTTGTGTCCTGCTTTGCCACTGCTACTTTTTGTGGGTATCACTTGAACACACTGTCCTCATCTGTGAATGGGGATAATGACATTGTCCAGACTGGAAGGAGGACCAGACAAGCATGTCAGAGTGCCAGGCATGGGGCTTGTTACAAGTCAGTGTCCACCTGTTCCCTCCCTCCTCACCTCCTTTCCTCCCTCTTCCTTCCTATTTTCAAATCAGGTCTGAGGCTCATACAGGGTCCTGGTGACTTCCAGAATGCTTGATGCTAGGCAGTAAGGGTAGAGAGAATGGAGAAGTATGACTACTGGTGGATGTTGGCTGTTTCTTCCCATGAATGGCACCCAGGCCTCTTGGGTTGATTTTGTGCATCAGTGATGGATCTGGGTTTTCCTGTGGTACTTTTTAGTTCATAACCTGTGTGAAAATCAGAGTTAGAGCCAGAGAATGCTGGAGGTCTCAGCCATCATTTCCACCATCCTCCTGATTGAGCAGATGAAAAAACTGAGGCCTAGAATGTGGAGAGACTCACCTAAGTCCATAGAGCAAGTCACAAAGGCTTGTTCCAGCTGGGCACGGTGGCGCTCACCTGTAATCTCAGAGGTTCAGGAGGCTGAGGCAGGAGGATCGCAAGTTCAAAGTCAGCCTCAGCAACTTAGCAAGGCCCCAAGCAACTCAGCAAGACCCTATCTCTAAATAAAATACAAAGAAGGAATGGGATGTGACTCAGTGGTTAAACACCTGGGTTTAATCCCCAATACCCAAAATCCCCAAACCAAAACAAACCAAACAAAAACCCCAAAGACTTCTCCAGGCAGAGCTGGGCCCCATAGTAGTACCTCTGTTGCTTCTAGGCCTGTGACCCCCATTTCTTCAGCATGTATCATGTGTGAGGCTCTGTGTTCCACATTCAGCTCCTTCACCAAGACCAAGACTTTAAAGGTACTTAAACTATTCCAGGCACTGGGGACATGTTTTAGTCAGCATTTTTGCTACTGTGACTAAAAGACCCAACTAGCACAAATATAGAGGGGGAAACGTTTATTTGAGGGCTCACAGTTTCAGAGGTGTCAGTCCACAAGAGGAGGACTCCATTTCTCAGGGCTCGAGGTGAGGCAGGGCATCATGGCAGAAGAGTATGGCAGAGGGAAGCTGCTCACATGATGAGTAGGAAGCAGGGAGAGAGAGAGAGACTCCATTGTCCAAATACAAAATATATACCCCATAGCCACGTCCCCAATGCCCACTTCCTCCAGCCACACCCCACCACTTCAGTTACCACTCAGTTAATCCCTATCAGGGAATTAATTCATTGATTGGGTTAAGACTCTCACAACCCAATCATTCCTCCTCTGAACCTTCCCGCATTGTCTCATACGTGAGCTTTTGGGGGGCACCTCATATCCAAGCCATAATAGGACACAATAATGGACAGGATAGGTATGATCTCTGCCCTCATAGAACTTCCGTTCTAGTGGAGGGACAGAGACAGGCAATAACAAAGGAGGAATCAAATAAGTTAGTGTAAATTCAGATGGGGACAGTGGACAACCAGGGCAGTGATGGATGGAATGATGGAAGGAGAAATTCGTTAGCCCTGGGGTTTCAAGGGAGACCTCTTTTAGATGGTGATTTGGGAATTGAGAGATTTATATCTGTTAATATTTTTTCCTTTCCCTGTGGACTTCAATATTACCTCCTCAGGAAACTGAGACCCAGAGAGATTAATTCACTTGTCAAAGACCACACAAATGGCCGGTGGAAGAGCCAGGATTTGAACTCTAATCTGTTTGATTCCAAAGCCCAGGTCCTTTCTAGGAATCAGTAACCCTGTTCTAAATGTTCATGGTAATATGGTGACCATCAATGTGAATATCAAAGGACCCCAAGGCCAAGCCTGTGAGTCCGGCCTCTGTACTCTTGCTGCCTCCTGTTCTGGGGGAAGGGACAGGATGAAAATCCACATGACCTCCTGACCTCTCCTTCTGGAACTGGCCTCATTAGGAATGAGGTGACACTGTCCCTAGGGGCCAGCTTTTTTAGGTTACATTTTATCCCAGGCTCCTTATGAAGCAGGGCAGAGCACCCCATTTCCATACACCAATACACTGGAGTCCCAGCTCTCTGACACCTTTCTCATTTCCGGTTTCAGGATTGTTTTGAATCCACCAGCTTCATTTGAAAACCTGTTTCACTCATCATAAAAGCAATCCACACAATCCAAAAGACATATCCTGTCCTCTGGGCACTGCCTCATTTCCTGCCCATGATTGACACGTGCCACTGGAACACCTTGCCTACCCAGGGGAGCATTTGCTGTGCTTATCAGTGGGCTGTCATGCTCACAGCTGCAGGAGCTTCGTCCTCCCCCAGGATCCCGACCACAGACACTTCTGACCCTGGCTCCTTTATGGGCACAGTCAGTTCTTGAATCATGCCTGGTCTCAACCACAAATTTGTACCAGCTCCCTGTGAGCCTTTGCAGCCACGTGATCAGTCACTTGGGCCGTCTCTGTGCACCTATATTTTTGATCCAATTGAAAATTATATCTAAACATCTGTGTATGCGTAAAAGCACGTCTCTGTGTTCATGTGTGTAGGGTTGCCGTGTCACCCATGTGTCAGACACTGATGGGCAATACAGAGACGCGTGGAATGCCAGCTCTGCCCTCCACCTGTTCCTGGCTGGGGACAGGAGATGACACTCTATGGACTGTTATTCAAGGCAGGCAGACTAATATCAAAGAGCTGCAGAGACCAGGGGAAGGGCAAGAATTCAGATATGGAGCTGCGACCAGGATAAGGGTCCTTGGGAGGCCAGGCTCTCCAACCAATGTGGGTCTAGCAATAAGAATTTGAGCTCTTTTAGGTCCTTGCTGAGTGTAAATCTTCCAGGGTACTTTCCAAAGCCTACAAAATGCCTCTGGATTGTAGCCTTCTCTGCCCTCTCTCATCTCCCACACTGGGTCTCCTGTGGACTGTTAAGGCAGCCTCTACCACACCCCATTGTTGTAGCTGCCATGGCATCCAACAGATTCACACGCCTGATATTGTCCTTTCCTGAAAACCTTTTGCAGTTCCTCATTACCCTTAGAATATGGTTTTGACTCCCCAGGATGGTGTGTAGGGGCCTCCTGGAGCTGTCCCTAACTTGCTTTGCAGCCACACCTGTGCCATTTCCTCCATGAGCACTGTGCCAATCATCCTACGGTTCCCTGTGGCCCACAGCACCACAGCTCTGGCCTTTGCACATGCCACCTGTCCTTCCTCTCAAGTGCTGTCCCTTTGCTGGAAAGCCTCCCCATTGGTGCGCCCACTGAGCCTCATGCACACGGATATCTCTGCTGCACCCCTTGTGTGCAATACGTCCCTCTGAGGCTGGATATCTGGCATTGAGGTGGCAGAAGGGGTAGCAAACACTCTGAGCACATCTAGGAAGAATGGTGGGGTCCACTCGTCTTTTCTGTGGTGGGTGCAGCCTTGGGACCCAGTGGCATGCCTGTTTTCCTTCAGTGAGTCCTTTGAGAGCAGCCCAGGCCCATGTCCCTCAGAGAACCCACCCCCAGCTTTATGCAACATTTGACAGTAGAAGAGGCTTTGGGAACATTAGGCAAATGAATAGATTATGTAGAGTGTCAACTGTACTTTCAGACATTAGCTTTGGAGGTCCTGAAAGTGGGCCTCCACCTTCAAAGAAACCTTTTCATCTATGGTCCACAGGCCAGGGACTTGACACTGTCATTGCAGAGGTGGCTTTGTTGTATGGTCCCCAGGTGCCCTTGTATGTTTACAAAGTGCTTTCTTTCAGGCAGTCAGCCTACCAATAAGTGACAGGACTCTTCCCTCAGAAGCCAGTCAAAGAAGGCAAAAGGCTTCTCAGGCTGCACAAAATGACCTAATCCCAGAACCTCAGTTTTGGTTTGGCAAACAACTGCACAAAGTCACGGGACAATAGAGATTGGGCCTTGGGCACTGTAGTCCCTCTGTTTCCCTGAGCAAGTTAAGATGTTTTTCTCTCACAGAGTTCCATTAGTAGCATTTCAGGGAATGTTCTGGAAATACTGAAAGGCTTAAAATGAAACTTGCCTGCCTTGGTAACATAAGTACAGGCTACTTATGGACACATTCAGCTGCTGGAAATCCAGCTACAAACACTAACCACGAAGAAGTGGCCGTCCTTATTACACAGAGCACATGTCTTCAGGGATTGGGTGAGAAAGAGCTTGTCCAATGAACGAGGAGCTCCCCTGCCCCCTCAGAGCAGGGCTGGCCAACGTGGGACAGGCCAATGCTGCACCCACAGCAGACACCACCAGTCAATCCCAATTGTCTTCATAGATATGCTCAGTTTTCTCCCTCCTATGCCACCTTACTGCCGAATGTCCAGAGCCTTAGGCACACTCTGCTTCTGGACTCTCTGGACCATGTGCGCAACCATTGACCCAAACTCATGTCCTTGTGGGACTCAATATAGCTGAATAATCTAATTCAAAGGAAGAGCAAAAAGGCAATAGAGGCAAGGAGAATATCAGTAGTCTACCTTCAGTTCAAGCCTTCTGTCCTCTCAGAGGGTCCCTGAACCCCACCAGAGTCTTTGCTGACAAATCTGGTCTGGCAGAAAAGGCCTGGTAGAGTCATTTACATGGAGGACCAAAGAGGGTCTTCCCCATCTGGGTCCTAGCTTCCTTTAAGATCTGCCTCATTCTTTTCTTTCAAGTGTTTATTAAACACCTGTTCTTGAGGGCAGGCTCTGGGAAGACAGTGGAGACAGAAACAGACATGCCTCTGTCCTCAAGTTGCTGACAGTCTCATAATAGGCCAGGTACCAGGCAGGGAATGGCCCAAATCACTCTGATGATAATACAAGGAGCCTAGGACTGAGCCAGTCAGGGGGTGAAGAGGTGCTGACTTGGCACAGAGCAAAGGGAAGAGCATTCTAGGCAGAGGGAACAGGATGCACAGAGGCCGTGTGTCAGGAAGGAGGTGACCATGACAGCCCGAGGAGGGCCGGGGCTGCTGTGCAGGGTGAGGGGGACTCAGGAAGATGATTTGTCTTTATTCCATGTGCAAAGGGAAACCCCTGGGTGGAACCACTACTTCTGTGCATCCAGACCTGGGATAGGGCTGTGCACACTTGAGGACTGGAGGTATCACTGAGGAATGAAGGGACCCACACAGGGAAGGATTGCCTGGGGTGGAGTGATGGACAATCCCCTCTGGAGTATTTACAAAACTGGAATGAAAAATGAATCTGCCTCTCATCCTGCTTTTAGGGATCTGAGACAGGATTTTAACTGCAGGTCTTTGGCATTCCTTGACTAAGTCACCTAACTGCTCTGAGCATTCTTCACCTTATCCACGCCCACACACATGCACACATGCACACACGATGCTGGGGAACTAACCCGGCTCTGGCCATTCCTAGAGGGAGTTCACTGCAAGCATTTTGTGTTGTGTTTCTGCCTCTACTTTTTTTTTCCTTTCTCAACAGTTGGGTCTTAGTTCCAAGCATTTTGATTTCATATTGATTTGTTGGTTTTCTCCTTATTAAAAGTATTATTTATTAATTTAGGTTCTGGGAATTGAATCCAGGGTGCTTAAAAACTGAACCACATCCCCAGCACCTTTTTTAATGTTTTGTTTTGAGACAGGGTCTTGCTGTGTTGCTTAGGGCCTCGCTAAGTTGCTGAGACTGGCTTTGAACTCACCATCCTCCTGTCTCAGCCTCCTGAGTCGCTGGGATTACAGGAGTGTACCACCACGCTCGGCACTAATGATTTATTGATAACAAAGTTTACATTGATCACTCTTATGAACCCTTTTATGTTTCCAACTTTCAACCAGGGTCCACCAGTCATCAAGCCTGTTGACTTTATCTCTAACCTGCATTGGGATCTGCCACCCTTAGTGGTTGGGACCCTTCTCCCATCCCCCCCCCCCAACCCTCCCCATAACCCCTGTTTGCTTTAAGGTGCAGGGGTGGAAATCCAGGGATAAACTTTTCAGTGTCAGTTTCATACAGATATTTGGGATCCTGCCTGGCCATGAGGTAGGGGCAGTAGTAACCCAGTCCTGGGGCTTCACCCTGGGCAGAGACAGCCAAGCCACTGTTAGCTACTCACCAGGCCATTCCTTTGCAGTTCTCTGACTTCGCATTCCCGGTTTGCATGTCTGACACCTCCCTTGGCACATGATTTATTACAGCTTTTAAATAGCCTTTTCTTTCTGGATTGAACTGTCCGAATCCATTTGGAGTGGGAAGATTGGCTTCTAGGTGTTTGCAGTGAAAATGTTTCTGAGTGCAATGGTTGGGGGTTAGGTGATTCCTGCTCTTGGTGCAGAATTAAAGACTACAACTTAGACAACTCCCTTTTATCTGGCTGGGAAGGGCAAGAGACGAGGGAGTGCACACTGGACGTGGCCTGGGACGTGGGTGAGGGTGGTCTGGGTGCAGAGAACCTCCCTGATAGCTTTGGCGATAGAAAAACATTAAAACTTTTGTCTGGAGCCCAGGCAAGGGAGGGCTCTTCCATCCAAGAAGCCTGCAGAGGGCTTTGGAATCCATACAGGCCATTCCTTGCCTTCTGGGTGAGCTTTGTCTCCCTCACAGACAGGTCCAGATTCCATTTTGAAAATACTCCCCAAGCTTCCCTCTTCCTCTCTTCCTCCCCACCCCCATTCCTTGGGATTTGACAATCTCTCTAACCAAATTCTTCTTGCTATAGTTAGAGCCTCTCAGGGACCAGTTAAACTGGAATAAGGGATGGTGACAACAAAACATGCAAATTCTCTTTCCTTTTACAGAGAAACATGTCCCCTGGATATCACCATATAAACTCCTCAGCTTGTTATCACCGCCCTGGGATTGTACTTGGTGAGGGTGGTTGCAGAAATCCTGTGAAGAATTCTCCATCTTCTGGATGGGGAGGACGAGTCCTGCAGTTTCCTGTGGAACATTCTGGTTCCCATTGTTACCCTATTGCATCTATAGCCGGGGTTCCATGAAGGCCCACTTCCTTCTGTGGCTGGTTGAAATGCAGTTCCAGTGAAAGGGAAGAGGATCTGGTGTGGTTGGAGCACGGTGGAGAGAGGGAGCGCAAGGGAATAGACCGCCCTGGGGTGCTCTATGAGTCACCTGACCCTCTGCAAAGGGACACCCATTAACAGCATCATGGCCTTTTGTTCCCTTTCGAGATTCCTAGTGAGCGCCACCCATTTTTCCCACAATGGGGACAGGATTTATGCCTCCACCCACTCTCAGTTCTGAGCCCTCAAGGGCTTGGCCTTCCATTGATCATGAAGCGGGTGTCACCTGCTGCTCTGGCTTTGGATTTTCTTGCAATTACATGGTTTCTTTTGCTATTTTTCCTGGTCTAGTGGAACAGTGCTTTTATGGACGGGATATTATAGACCAGGTTAGCAGATGAGGTGATTTCCGAGGGGCTGCCACCATGACATGAGTCAGCTCTTGGAGTAAGTTTAGTTTTTCCTCCCAAATCCATGCCAACAGCAGAGAAGTTTAAAGAACCCTCAAGAAGAAGATGACCCAATTCATTTGGCACTAGAGAGACACAACTGTCAGAGAGTCAATGCCCTTTAGGCCGTGGGAAAAGCACGAGTCACTTTCAAGTTGGAGGGAGCCCCGAGTTATTGGTAAAACGAACACTAGGACTCCTTGTTTCCTTTTGAGATTCCTTTCAAGAATGGGTGAGAGCCACCTCTTCTTTACCACAGTGGCAGCTGGACTTATTCTCATCCTGCTGGTCTCCTCCCCACTCAGTTCTCAGCACTTTTATCACTGTTGTTCTTAACCAAACTTGGGATAGTTGTTTAACCACCTGTCCCAGGCATTCCACCTTGCAGAGGTCAGGCGTAGTGGTGCACCCCTGTAATCCCAGTGACTTGAGGCTGAGGCAGGAGGTTCACAGGTTCAAGGCCAGCCTCAGCAACTTATGTAAGGCCCCGTCTCAAAATAAAAAATAAAAAGGACTGGTGAGGTAGCTCAGTGGTAAAGTGGCCCTGAGTTCAATGCCTGGCACTGCAAAAGCAAACGAGCACAAACCAAAACAACCTACAGAAGGTGCGAGCCCACCGCCAGGGTGAGGCAGCACAAGCACCCACTTGGCCTATTCAGGGTCCTGGGCAGACATCTTTCGAGTCCCCACTATGTACTAGCTCCAAGAAGGGACCAGATGTGGTCTCTGCCCTGCAGGAACTCTCAGGGTAGAGCAAGTGATCTTTCCCTTTATTGCAATAAAATATACATAATATGAATTTAACCATCATCCCCATTTGAGTGTTCAGTTCAGAGTGTTAAGCACATGAACATTGCTGTGCAGAAGATCTCCAGAATTCTTTATATCTTGCAAAACTGAAACACTACACTCATTAAACAACCCCTCGTTTGCCCCTCCCAGCCCCTGGCAACCTGCAATTCTACTTCCTGTCTCTGAATTTGACTTCTCTAGGTACCTCATGTAGAATCAGATAGTACTGGTCATTTTGTGTCCACCTTATTTCACTTTACATAATGTCCTCAAGGTTCCTATAAATGTCTGAATTTTCTTCCTTTTTATGGCCAAATAATATTCCATCA
Source organism: Glaucomys volans (assembly GCA_020662805.1). NCBI lineage: Eukaryota > Metazoa > Chordata > Mammalia > Rodentia > Sciuridae > Glaucomys > Glaucomys volans. Next base: position 44,203 of record JAJEJO010001511.1, read on the forward strand.
TCTGTTTGCAAATGCCACTTTTTTTTTTTCAGTGCTAGGGATGGAACTCAGGGCCTCACACATGCCAGGTAAGTGCACTATCACTGAGCTACATCCCAGTCCCTCCACACCATATTTTATTAATTGGTTTGTCCATCAATGAACACTTGGGTTACTTCCACCTTTTGGCTATTGTGAATAATGCTGCTATGAACTTGGGTGTACAAACACCTCTTTGAGCTTCCTGAAACTATTTGCAAATGTGGTGTGTTCAGATGAATTCATCTTGGTGGGGAGTTGGGGGGCAGGCAAATTCATAGCTCTCATCAGATTTTCAGTGGGGTCAGGATGCCCTGAGACCCCACTGTCCCAAGTGCTCTCCAGAGGCAGATATAGGTGTAGAGGAGCAAGTCATCCACACCTTAGTTCCCATCCTAGTCGTGCCATCTACTTCCTGGTGACTGGCAGTTCACTTCTTAGAGACTTAGACTTCTAACACGTAAAATATGATAATAGTAACATCTTCTTAAGGTCGTTGGGAAGACTGAAGTGACACAGCACAATGGTTCAGAGCATGATGTAGATTGAACAGTGGTTTCACCCACAACATATCTAGGCGCTAATCCCTGGCTATCTGGCTAAAGAGACTTTGTAAGATGCGGTTAAGGACTTTGATTGAAGAGATTATCCTAATCATCTGAGTGGGTTCTAAATGTTATCACAAGCATCCTTATCAAAAGGGAGGCAGAGGGAGATTTGACTATGAAAGCAGAAGTAGATGTGATGAGTGAAGCCAGAGTTTATAGAGATGCAAGAAAGGCTAGGAGACAAGGAAGGCAGGCACCTTCTAGAAGTTGGAAAAGGCAAGGAGACAGATTTATCCCTAAATCTCCCAGAAGGAGCCAACCCTGCTAACCTTGACTTCAGTCCAGTGAAACTGAGTCAGACATCTGGCCTCCAGAATGACAAGACAACAAATTTGTGTTAAGTTGTGATAATTTGTTATAGCAGCAATTGGAAACTAATACACATGAACTTTGGAGTCAGACTGCCTGTGTTTGATCCAGATGAAACCACTTACTAGTCTGTGACCTTAGGAAGTCACCTGAATTCTTTTATTTTTATTTTTATTTTATTTTTTTGTGGTGCTAGAGATTGAACCCAGGACCTTGTGGTTGTATGTAAGGCAAGCACTCTACCAACTGAGCTATATCCCCAGCCCACCTGACTTCTTTGTGCCTCCGTTTCCTAACTTTAAACACCAGGGCCCACCACAGAGGGTTGTTAGGAGGAGTAAGGAGTTAATATTTGTAAATCCTCGAGAACAGTCTCTGGAACTTAGAAAGCAATGTACTTGTTTAAAAAGTAACTCAAAAGCCCAGGACTGTGCTTGGCTCACAGAAGCTGTGGGAAGATTCTAGTTACCCAAGTGGATGGCAGCTTGGGTCTGCTCAGCAGTCAGCTGAAGAAGGCGGGGTAGATGTGGTACCTTTCAAGCATAGATGCTCAGAGGGACGAAGCCTCCATGACCTGTTACACCTGCGCTCCACAGCTGCCCGGCTCAGTGCTCCCTGGAGCATTAACAGCTGTGTTACTCCAGGACTAGAGTCACGGTCATGGAAATTTGAGAAACTGCATTTCAAAGCAAGGACCAGTTTTCCTTTCCTTTGGAAATCTCAGAACCTTTAATATGCTAACGAGCCTAGTGAATCTCTGGGAAGCACTTCCCAAACATTGGACCACTAACCCCCTTTTTATGGTGCTTCTTAAAAACTAGTGTTCTGTAGCACCCCCTTCAGATCTAGTCTGCAAGCCCGAGGCTGCTGTTAAGGATGCATGAAAGCAGAACAAGAGGAGAGGGAGAGGCACAGTGCTTGGAGCCTGACTTCAGAATGATCTAGAAAATACAGTTGCTGCTGCAGCAAGTACATACCCCAGACAGGCAGGAGCAATAGGCCCCGGGGTCAACCTAGCATGCCTCTCTTTCCTCCCTCCCCTGGTCCATCCAGTATATGGTGGATACTTGTGGGTGCCTTTGGGTACAAGCTCCATCCAACCCTCTCTAGCTGCCCCTTCTCCAGCTCTCAGGCATAGACACATCCCTATAGGCAGCCGTGGTCTGTCTGTGAGAGGACAGATGAGGAGAGGGGTAGTGCTGGCCATGGAACCGTGGTCTGGCTCTTTTGGATAGGGAATTCTGGGATCCTGGACATCTAAAGGGCAGTTTACCAGGTGGGGGTGGCCCTGTGGGCTTCTGGCTTCATGAGGTGGGGTGAGACCCAAGGAGGGATCAGGCAGAGTTCTCAAAGTGGGGGCCCAGAGCAGGGCTATCTGGGTCCAGGGAAGTAGGAAACGTGTAGACACAGACAAGGCAGTGACACAGGACCCCAAATTGCACATAATGCTCATCCTTTCTCTGCCCCTGATCAAACCAGTTGCCTCCACGGCAGTAGCTTTGCTTACATCTGTGCATCTCTGGAGGACACAGGGCTCTAAGCTCTTGGCTTGGCAGGAACATGCATCTTGACCTCTGCTGTACCCCATGGATCCTGTACTGTACCCAGCATGGAGACCGAATGCACAGCGAGCCTTGGCCAGCAGCAGTCACCTTGGTGATCACGGCCCTTCCCAGTGAGTGGAGGGAGTGGAGCGTGATGATGCTATCAACTGTGAGGAGGGCCACCTCTTCCCACGCAGAGCTGGCCTCTGCCTGCGCTGGGCGAACCAGGCGGGCTGCTGACTAATGTGACTTTCAGAGTCTGCCCTGGAAACGAGCATGGAGAGGGGGCCTGGAAATAAGTGCCTTTGTTTCATTTTCTGTGCACGGGAACTATTTTTCACGGGGTGGCTTAGTCAGAAGGGGCTACGGAGCTGGTAATGAAACTGCCTCAGAGTGGGGAGCTTTTCCAGGGGAGCCCAGCTAGTTACACTTTCTAGCAGGGCTTTATTCACAAAATCCTGGGTGCCTCTGGGGAATTGGAAGCTCTACATGGAAAATTACAGGGTAGGAAAGGACTCAGGAGAACATTTTCCCTCCAAGAATGGCCATGCTTTAAACATCTCCATTAGGTTCAAGGAGTAACTTTCCCCAGGATAGTTCTTTTGAAAGATACCTTATTAGGTTTTTAAAATTGCAAAAGCAATATAGGCTTATTTTAACACAGAGGTGTATTCTAATTATTAAAGGAAAAAAATCAATAGTTCCCCTGATTCCCACCCCCACCTCCCCAAAGGAACTAGTGTTACCCAGTTTGAGGTTTAGCCAGAGGTAATTAACACACCTTTGTGTATGTGCTTGTACAAAAATATACACAAAAGTATACACAGAGAGGGGGTTTTGTTATTATGTATTATGTTTTGCTTTTTTAAAAAGGGAGAAATCACACTATACCCATTACACCCCAATTTTCTCTTTTTACTTAACAATATAGCATGAGCATTTTCTAAGTCAATATGTATAGATCTGCTTCATTTTAAAAAACAGCGACATCATGTTCTACAGTACAAGTACCATAATTTATTCAACTGTGTTCCTATCGATCTATATTCAGGTTGTTTCCAGGATTTGGGATTTTTTAGAATTATAAATAAGCAATTATTTTAATGATGTTCTTTGATTTCTTTCTCTATGTTGTGCATATGTTGCAAAACACTCTTTTGCCTTGAGAGAGTTAGAGAAATGATATTTTTCTTAACAGTCACATGATAACGTTTTGATGCTTTGAACCACGTACGTATCCCTTTGGGCAACCTGTGTTTCCTGAGTGCTGGGCCTGGCACTGTGGCCCCACGATGACGGAGGGGACACTGTCTTTGCTCTGTGTCAGCAAGGGTGCGGACAAGCCAGTGCACAGGCACTCTTTGGTGAAGTGGTTCACATGGAAGCAGCTCAAATGGGACCTCAAGAAGGAGTTTTTGGCCAGGGACAGATGATTAATAGGTGTGAGTGTGGACTCGGGTTCAAATCCTCTCTCCAGCACGTCTATGAGGCCCTCGGGGACGTTGGCTCCTCTGTAGACTAGGGACAATGACAGTACTTTTCTTACGTAGCTATTGTGAGCACTAAAACAGCCCCAAATAATAGATCCAAATAATAGAACAAAAATGCACTTAGATGGGAGGGATAAGTGCTGGTGTTCTCCAGCACAGTGGGGTGCCCATAGTTGGCAATATTAGAGATTCTATGAAGATCTAGAAGAGAGGAGCTCAAAGGCTCCCAACATAAAGAATGAGGAGATGGAAATGCTAATACCCTGATTTGATCAGTACACATTGTAGACATGTATTAAAAATGTCATGCTGTACCCCATAAATATCTACCATTGTTATGTGTTAATTAAAAGAATAAGTAAAGTGCTCAGGACTGTGCCAGCAAGCTGGGACCACCAAGTGGCCAGCCCTCCACAGAGGACATCAAGAAAAGCTCCCCTGAGGGAGCGTTGGTTCAGCTGGTCCTCGAGGATGAGTTTAAGGGCATTTTGGTCTTTTAGGATTGGGGGACAAACACGCTGCCCACTACCTCCTGGTCTTGGTCTTAGCTCTTCAGCTCCCTAGGTTGATTGAACTTCCAACAACCTCTTTATTTTTAGTTGATTGAAAACACCTTTTGAGTCAGGGTTGAAGAATCTGCCACCTCCCCTGAAACTGGAGCTTGGTGTGTGGAAACTTCTGGCCATCCTTCCCCCACTGGGGATTGACTCTGTGACAGTGGGGGACATATGGACTAGGGAGTCCCTGAGGAAGGCACCCAGTACCTTTGGGTAGAAAAAGGTCAAGAGAGACTGTAAAGGAGGGATGTTCAATTTGGACTCTCGGGAATGGGAAGGGGCTCTCTGAGGAAGAAGTGGACAAGAGCAGCATTTTGTGCAAGAGATGGAAACTTAGGGACCAAGAGTAACTTGGTTTGGCTGGAATGAGATGCAAGGTGTGGTATGGCAGGTGATGAAGACAGAAGGACAGCAGGGATCAGGTGCAGGGGGGACCCTTTTTGCCCTGTGCAATTAGGAGGTTGGACTTGATTCTGAACACTCTGGGGAGCCATTGAGTGGTTCTAGGGAGGGAAGTGAGATGGTTTGGTTTGTGTTTTAGCACATGCGCTCTTGCAGCCAGAAGATGAGTGGGGTGAAGCACATTAGGAGATGAGGGTGCGTTCAGGGTATACTGTGGCCTTGCTGCTTCAAACAGAAGTGAGAACAAACTCTCACTCTACACAAGGAGGGGACCGAGTGTCTCTCGGGGGGCCCTTGCTGATTCTTGGAAACTTCTGTTTCTCTTTTGACAACTCCTGTGATTCCAAACCCCCATTTCTGCTGAATTTTCCACCTCTCAGTGACCCCTTTTGATACTGGGTCACTTCCTCTTGTCTTTGGTCCCCAAAGGACTCGTGTCTGCTTTTCTGGGGTCAGGAACAAGGGGAAGGGGTGATGCTTTGGTGGCACAACAAACAAGATAGCACTGAATTTTGCATAGTTTTGTTCTTTAAAAGTCATGAAATCGTTCCTGTCTCGTGGGAGTGGTCTGCATCAGCTAATTCTATGTGGCTCCAGCCTCCCTCCTGTCATGGACTGGCCCAAGATGCCTCTTAGCCACTTCCTTTCTGATCCTATAGCTCATAGCCCCAACCCTCAATGTTCCTGTTCATTTTAAGGGCAGATAAGTTAAGACCCATGTTGACCTCCTCTGTCTATACCCCAACTTTGCCCAAATGGAATCCTCTTCATTTAGCAAACATGCTTAGATATGTAGGTGGGCTCCTCAACGAGATGGACTCTTCCCTGATAGGGACTCCACCACCGATCTCCATAGAGATCTATTCATTGGGGGTGCGGGGGATGAGGAGGCAGAGAAAGATGATACACAGATATTCTATCTGTGGAAATAAAAGCAATTGTCTTACTTCCACAAACAGAGACTCATCTAGATGGCTAATTTCAAAGTAGATTTCCCAGTGTGGTGCAGTCCATTTTAACTATTGATTCTGTGGTCAGTGAAGATTCTTCTAAGAATGAGTGTCTGAAGGATGGGCTTGATTTTTCTTTAGAACAAAACAAAATAAAGACCAAACTGACCAGTCCCCAGTGGAGTGGGTTCTGTTTGCCAAGCTGGCAGGTGAAAGCATGCAAGACTTAGAGTCCCATGGCATGCTGTAGGCCCTGGGAGATTGACTGAACCTCCCTGTGTTTTAGTTTTTCATCTGCAAAATGGACATAATATTACTTCCTCTGTGAGGTTGCAATGAGACTTGCATGTGCAGTATCACTTGGCCTAGCCTATAATCTGGCTTTTGGATAATTTTGAAGTATAAGTATGCAGCTATGGACTGATTGTGTCTCCCTCAAATTCCTGTGTCAGTGTGCCTGTATCTGGAGACAGAGGCATTAGGAGGTTATTAAGCTTAAATAAGGTCATAAAGGTGGGGCACTAATCCAATAGGACTTACAAGAGGAAGGTCTCCATCTCTCTCACACCAATAACCCACTGTCCTGGCACTGATCTTAGGCTTCCAGCCTCCAGAACTGTGAGAAAATACATTTCTGTTATTTGAGTCACCCAGTCTATGATATTTTTGTTATGGCAGCAAGAGCAGACTAATACAAACATATCATCTGTGGACAAGTCTTGCTATATCTAGGGATACGGCAAGAACAAGTAGATAAGGCCTCTATTCCAACAGAGTTCACATTCTAGTGGAGGAAAACAGATACCAAAAAGGTAAACCATCCAATTTCAGTAAGACAAGGCAGTTTCTCTTCAGACAGTTGTGACATGGTGTGCATGGCCCTGGTGGCGTGGGCTTGTGATCTCCCTGTCTTTCAATACTGCTCCCCCCACCACCTCCAGGGTCCCCACAACCTGGCTTCCTCTCCCTTCTTGGCCTCATTTGGTACCATCCCCCACTTACTTCCTACCTTGGCCTCTTTCTTCTCTCAGACTCTCCAAGTGCCATCCTGCCTTGGGGATTTTCCATGTGTGCCCCTCTACCTATAAGGCATACCTTTGCAAGGCTCACCTTTCACTCCAAGATTCCATCTTTAGATAGTCCAATTCTGGCTACCTATGCAAGGCAGCTCTGTCTCCACCCAGGTTTATTTCATTTTCTTTGCCCTGTCTTATTTTCTTCCCAGTGGTTGTCACTTACTGAAATTAAATGGTTTACCTTTTTAGTATCTGTTGTCCTCCACTAGAATGTGAGCTCTATGGGAATAGAGGCCTTACCTACTTGTTCTTGTGGTATCCCTAGAACTTAGCACAGGACCGTCATATAATCAGAACTCAACTCATACTGAATGGATGAATGAATGAATGAATGAACGGATCAGGGTAAACTCATGCCTGTGCATCCAGCTGCTCTTGACCTAGAACTGAGGCCCCTTGATTTCCAGCTGTTTTAGTCAGCTTTTCCACTGCTGTGACCAAAAGACCTGACAAGAACAATTAGAGGAGAAAAAGTTCATTTGGGAGGCTCATCGTTTCAGAGGTCTTAGTCCATAGATGGCTGACTCCATTCTTTGGGGCCCAAGGTAAGGTAGGACATCATGGTGGAAAGAGTGTGGTAGAAAGCAACTCAGATGTGGCACCAGGAAGCAGAGAGAGAGAGAGAGAGAGAGAGAGAGAGAGAGAGAGCACTCTGCTCAGCAAGGACAAAATATAAATCCCAAAGGCACACTAAAATGACCCACCTCCTCTAGCCACACCCTACCTACCTGTTACCACTCAATTAATCCCTGATTAATTGGGGATTAATTCATTGATTGGGTGAAGACTCCCATAATCCAACTATTTTACTTCTAAACCTTCTTGCATTGTCTCACACATGAGCTTTTGGGGGACACCTCATATCTAAACCATAACACCAGAATTTTGCCTTACTCCCCATTACAACCAGAGGAAAACTGGTCCATCCAATGGTTTTCCAACTAAAGGGTTCTGTGCAGGGGTATGAAGGCCACTACAGAGATCTCTCTGAAGTGGGGAAGGATGTGAGTGAGTTGGCCATTGGATGTTGTTCTTTAGCCTTCCTTTCAACTGAAAAGCTGAGTTTGCTTCCCTATTGAGCTTATACGAAAATCCTCATTAGAAGAAATGGCTCCACAGCTTGGAATAGATAGAAAACTACAAACTGGATCCAACACTTCATGTGACAGATGAGGAATCTGAGGTCTAGAGAGAGAGAGAGATCTGTCACATAAGATGGGTGATGGCAGAATGTTCTGTCCCCAATGGGGCCACCATAGGAACAGGGGAATTCTTGCTATGTGAGTGAAAAATCTTTGCTTCCCCCAATGGCATAACCACACTTTCATTCTCTAAGAACTGAGCATAGGAGAAATGATTTGTGGTCACCTCAGCTCTCTATTAGTCCCCCAAAAATTACAGACTCAAACGTCTCCAAGGGTTCTCATGCACACTGCAAGAGACCATAGGTGAACTCTGCCAAGGGCACTTGGGAGAACCAAGGAGCCACAGTGGGGCGTTCCCATGGTCTGGTGCCACCTGCCTCAGTAGGTTAAGTTTCAGATGGGGAGGATTTCTTCTTAGATCAACAAAGAACTGAACAGCATGAACTCACTATCTTGTTGACCTTCTTTTAGAGTCACATTTTTTTCTGTCTTTGCTTTTTCTTTTCTCTTATTTTCTGTCTGTTCTTCCCTCCCTTTCTTCATCTAGTTCTGTGGAGCATTTGCTTACCAGAAATTTTATGTTCAGCATTACTGCAAACCTGAAGTTCATTTCATCACTGGCAATCAGCTCTCGTCCTCAGGGAAACCTAATTAGGTATTATAGGACTTTTGATGTTGTTTCCATGGTAACCCCCATAGTAATGGTGTATATGCAGAATATATGCTCTAGGGAGTTTAAATTTATTATCTATATAGCATACATTAATAACATATTTTAAGAAAAATCTGTTTTTCAACCTGTAATGTTTTTCCTTTTGCTATATATGTACATAGAAATTGCTATATATATATATGCATATATATATACATGTATAAATTCTTTTAATGATGGAAAATTTCCCTGAAGTTTTTCTCCCACAGAGAGGGAAGAGTAGAGAACACAAAAGCTTTTTCCATTTTTCTCTTCTTTAATTTGTAAAACTTCATAGTTGTGCAAGAGTGGAAGTCTTCCAGGTTGGTCAGAAAATGTCTAAGAAGGGTCTTCTGCAATAGCTGAGAACATTTTATTAAAAGATTTTGTTTTAAAAAAGAACATAAGGATCTGGGGTTGTGGCTCAGTGGCAGAGCACTTGTCTAGTACATGGGAGGCACTGGGTTTGATCCACGGCACCACATAAAAGTAAATAAATAAATAAAATAAAGGTATTAAGTCCATCTACAACTAAAAATATTTTTTAAAAAAGAACATAAAACACCTCAAGCCTTCCAAAATAGAATGGGCAGAGCAGGGAGGGGGATACTAGTGAATCCCATGAAACAACACCAAATTTATATGCCCTGAAAACAAAAGGAAACAGCAAGTCCGGCTGTGTGACTGCCTCTCTCAGGGACACTTGCTGGGACATGAAGCACAGCTCTGTCATGGACACTGGAGGCTGCATAGTCTCCTTGTCTCCTTGTACATGTTACCAAAGTCCTAGGCCAGAGGCCCAACTCTGGGGGTCCCAACAAACCAAATCTGTCCTCTCATCCAAAAACCAAACAGAAAAGGTAATAGTGAAAAGAAGGAAAAGAAATCAATATGGCCATTTTGGAAAGGCAAAGTGACCCAGCATCTCAGCCCTGTCTTCAGGGTGCTCCCAGGATTGGTGGAGGGGGCCAAGATATGCATAATTAGGCAGTCTTGGTCAAAGTGTGGTCTGGTCAACCATTCTCTCAGTTCTTGTTCTTCAAGGTGAAGTCTATATCATCACGGGAAGGGTCAATTTCCACTTGCTGCTCAGGACATTTATCAGACCTGGGATCTTGGAAGGGGACAATTTAATTTCCATGAGGCTGTTGCCCCTGCTCAGGGGGCAGTCTGGTTGTGAGGTGATGTGCCTGCCTCCCGCTTTTCTGGAAAGTTTAGAACAACAACTGAATACTTCTAGGCTCCCACTTCAAAGCTCTGACACAGGATGCTGAGAATCTTGCCTCAGTCTTGAAGGGGGAGAACACAGGTCAGGGAAATCTGGGGTTAATAAACCTTGTAGTACCAGTTTTTAGATGAACACTCCTTAAATGATGAACCTATGTGCAGAGCTGAGCAGGTCACAGAGTTTAAGATCATAGAGGAGACAGATACAAAGCGAAGGTAGAGATGCTAAGTTTTATCCTGCTTTTAGTTACCCTTAGGGCATCTGTAGGCCTAAATGAAGAGTCTCTGCTTTTAGCAAAAGCAGCTTCTCTAAGTCCCTGTTATATCGGGACAACCTGCCCCAGAACCTGCAGCTACTATATAGTGAACTCCAGAGATTCCAACTGAACTGGCCTGACTTGAGGTGACCAGATTGCCCTTCAGAGCTGGCCTCTGTGGCGAGCTAGTGAGTGGCGTGGATGCTCAGTGAGAAGCTCTAAAGAGGAAACAAACAGCTTTGTCTCAGTGAGCAAGAGGTGCTGAGGGAAGGGCTCAGGCCAGCCTTATATAAAGAGCGTACTGGTCCAGGTGTGGTGGCGCACACCTGTAATCCCAGCAGCTCGGGAGGCTGAGGCAGGAGGATCTCAAATTCAAAGCCAGCCTCAGCAATTTAGCTTAGACCCTAAGCAACTCAGTGAGACCCCGTCTCTAAGTAAATTATAAAAAAGGGCTGGGGATGTGGCTCAGTGGTTAGGTGCTCCTGAGTTCAATTCCCTGTACAAAAAAAAAAAAAAACAAAAAAAAACAAGTCTGCTAGGCACTGTGTCCCACAGCCAAAACTAATCCCTAAATACTGAAATCATTTTCTTTGATTTCATTCAGAGGTGAAATGCCCCCACTGACCTCTTTGCTAGCTTCCAGCTAATTCATTTACTCCCCAAATTTCCCAACACATTTCCTTATTCCCACTCCCCCCAAAATTGAGTTTTGCCTTGTTCCTTAATTCCATCACCAGTGTCTGCCAGCAAACTTCTTCACTTCCAGGAAAACTTTGTGTGGAAAATAAACAGTTTGCAGAATAACTCTGTCAACATTTTAAATTATTCCTTGATCTCTGAAATGGTGTGGCTGTAGGGTGGGGGTGAGATGGGGGAAGCTGGAATGGCCCCTGACCAGGATCCCCTTTCAATCCGATTACTGAATCACTTTAGAAAGACTGGCCAGCTGATGGCTGCTTGGGTGTGCTAGGAGAATCTAAAAGAGAAATGTTGGGCATGGTAGGCGAATCATCCTCTTCTACAGACATGCTGAGAGTATGAGTTAGTCTGGGTATGTATCAGTATTATTGAATAACAGAGCACCCCAGCACTTAATGGGTTAAAACAATAATCATTTGGTTCAGGATTCTGTGGGTAGCAACCTGGGCTGGGCTCAGCTTGGCAGTTGTTCTGCTGGTCTCACCTGAGGGAGCTCTGTCATGCAGATGGTCTAGGATGGCCTCACCACAATGTCTGGCCGCTGGTGTTCTCTGCAGGCTGAGGTGACAGGAATAATGAGATCATGTGTCTACGGCAAGCCCCATACCACTGACCTTTCCCAAACCTCTGCTGCAATACATTTACTGATTTCCTGTTGGCCAAAGTGAGGCACAGGGCCCATTTCAGACTCAAGTGGTTGAAAAATAGACTGTGCCTCTCTCTTGCTGGGTGGAGAGGCACAGTTCCATGTACATGAGCGAGCTAACAATGGGAGGAATCTGTGGCCATTTTTGTAAGCTACATGTCAGATGTGTCTGCCTCAAGGTGCTGCCAAAACCCTGTCTTTCCCAAGAAGCTTTCCAACATGGGTTCTCATCCGGCTTCTCTAATGCTCAAGAGCCACTTGAGATTGTGAGCTGATTGGTGGGACTTGTGTTTGACTCATGTTTATGTCTCCGCAGTGTCTTATCCTCGTTGGTTCTTTCTGATTGTTATATCAAATTGAGTTGAGTGGAATTGAGTTGGTTCTCTTTTTGCCCTAATTACAAACTCCTTAAAAGCAAGTTTGGAATCACTCTGTTGTGTAAAACCTCCCTCCCAAAGCTCTGGGGATTATACTAACACGCTGAAAATCCTACAAGCTCTCAGAATCCCCAGTAAAGTAGCAGAAGGATTTAGTGTAAGGGGCAAACTCGGGCCAGGTCAGAAGGATACTTGTTCTTAGTTCCAGGCCTCTGGGGATCTCAGGTGCTCCCTATGCTGTGCTAGATTCTGTCCACATCACCTTGGTACTTTTCCAAAATCCATCTGAGGTGAACAGTTAAATTGTTCTAGAACCAGGGCTGGGTGACCAAGACCAAACCCTGGGAGAGGACAGTCCTTGAACACTCTCCCTGACCTTCTGGTCTAGTGATACTCAAAATCCTGATTTCTTTTCTTTTTTCTTTTACAGGGACAGGGGTGGGCAGACTGGACCCATGGGTGCTCAACCACTGACCTACATACACCCCCAGTCCTTTTTACTTTTTATTTTGAGACAGGGTCTTGCTAAGCTGCTGAAGCTGGTTTCAAACTTGCAATCCTCCTGCCTCAGCCTCCCAAGCCTCTGAGATTGCAGGCATGTGCCACTGTGCCTGGTAGTTCTAGAACTTCCTAAGGTTTGGAGATCACCTGGGACAGTTCCCTCCATATTGGCCCACCCTTTTATTTGGAAATAAAATGGTGTCTTTTTCCATGGCTCAAGGTGAACTGGCAGGTCCTTCGTTAGTCACAGGCTTAGGAATGAATTTTCGACAGGAATTTCCATTCTGAGTGGCTAACAAGGGCCACTGGGAATCTGTTCTATTCTTCATATAACCCCATTCCTTCATTCATCCAAACTCAACTGACTACCCATGATGTGCCAGGCATCATCTCAAGCATGGGGAGGAGGTGAGATGAACCAGGTGTGGGTCCCATCCCCAGAGGGCTCACCTGCACTGAGGACACAAGCAAGGTGGGAGGTGCCAGTCAGAGGGTCTCCATAGAGCCACAGAATTGTGGATCCTCAGGGATCATCTAATCCATCCCTTTATTCCTCAGAGGAGGAAACCAAGTCCAAGAAAGGGAAGATCAGTTGTCTAGGGTCACACCATGATAGTTATTGATTCACTACACAAGCATTTATTGAACACCTATTATGTGCTAAGATCTGAGCTAGGCACTGCTGGTATGACAGAAAACAAGGACAATAGCCCCTGATCTTTTGGAGTTCCAGTTGTTACTAGCAAGTCCCAACTCTGGCTACATTTTGGAGTTACCTGGGGAGATTTAAGAAAAACTCCCCTCACCACCAGAGATTCAGACATACTTGGTCTAAAGTGGGCCTGGGTATGGGATTTTTTAAAACGAGTTTTCCAAGTGATTCAAATGTGCAGACAGGTTGAAAACAATGAGTCTAAGGGGACAGACAGGCAAAAACCTGAAAAAGACCAATAGATACATAACTGAGATTTGGACATTGTAAGGAATGAACAGGATGCTGAGTGAGGAAACAGCAGGGTGAGATGGCTGTTATCTGCCCTAAATTTGAAAGGAGCAAGGACATGTTTGGAAAGCTGTAATTTCAGAGGTCAGGAAGTAGAAGGCATTGGGTATCCTCATAAGGGACAGACAAGGGTGTTCTGGGACCACCAGAAGAGCCACAAAACCTTGCCTAGCAGAGACTTCCAAACCGCAGCTTGAAGTGATCTCTCCCCATCCTGCTGCTCCAGACACCTCCAGGCAGCAGTTTAATGATCCCTCACATTTTTAGAGTAACTAGTAAAGCACAGTCCCACTTATTATCGATGTTATTGACTCCTAACACTGATCCTGTGAGGCAGGCAAGTTCAAGGTCACTATCCCTATGGTAGAGATGGGCAAACAGGCTCTGGTAAGTCCTGCGACTGGCTAAAAAATAGCATGGCTAAAAAATAGGTGCAGGAGCTCACCAGCCTCCAAATCCACTACCTGCTATTGCCCCCACCTGCCTGTACCAGGAAACTAACAGAAGCAGGACACCTGAGAGTCAGGTGAGGACAGGCCCTGGGACCTGTACCCTCCCATCAGGTTGGGCAGAGCCGCTATCCCCCTATCCTTCAATCAGATGGCATACAATCCTGTTCCCCATCAAGCAATCAAAGAAATCTGTTACTCATTGCTTCAATTCCTGCCCAGAGTGAACCCAGTTACTATAGTAACCGGATGTGATTCTTTATTACAGGGTGGATGGTTTTAATTTTATATTTGAAGAGTTTGGCCAGACAGTCACGTTGCCATGGCTTGGCCTGTTGGGCGGCAGTTGGGAGCAGAGGGAACCCTTGGAGTGGCCATTAGGTCTTTCTAATTGATGGGGGAATCCTGTGTCTGGGGAAATCCAGGTTCCCCTGCCCTGGGGAAGACGGAGTGCCAGCTCCTGCTAGTGCGGTACTGCTACGTCTCCCGTTCTGAGATGAAGCTTCCTGTTTAGAACTGTCGGCCCCTCAAACAGTCGCTCCCATTGTGGATTTTACCTCCCCTTCATGATCTTTGCCAGGAATATCCAGGGTGACCCGGCTCACGCAGGTCTTGCTCCACCCTGAATCCTACCTCCCCACAGTAGACAGAGGGCCTTCAACACATGGTGTTAAGTGAATGAGGAAATAGTCTTTTGTGGTTTATAAAGCCCTTTCACACTGATTATGGTTCTGTAGTGTCCTGGGGCAGGGAGGAAGGAAACAGGCTCGGCAAGGTTAGAGACCTTGCTCCTTCAGCATTTCTACCAGTTGCCCTTGGCTCTCATCAGCCCGCTGAGTTGCCCGGAACAAGTTTCACAGGCAGACAACAAAATCAAGGAGACCCCTATTGTCCACATCATGGGACTGGATAGGTTTACCTTGAATTCATTCAGATATCACAGAGATTTCTTGATGGATCCTGCTTGTTCCTTAGAGGTCTCAGGCCCAAACAGCCCAGGCTCTCTCCTGGGTCCTTGGATAAAGGGGTGGTGATCTGTGGGGAGGGGACGGAAAGAGGGGGAATGGGGGAACTTGATGACTAACTTCAAAACAGAGCAGAAGGCCAGGCATGGTTGTGCACACCTGTAATCCAGTAACTTGGGAGGCTAAGGCAGGAGGATCGCAAGTTCAAAACCAGCCTCAGCACCTTAGGGAGGCCCTAGGTAACTTAGTGAGACCTTGTCACAAAATAAAAAAAATAAAAAGGGCTGGGGATATGGCTCAGTGGTTAAGTGCTCCTGGGTTCAATCCCCAGTTACAAAGCAAACAAACAACAACAAAACCAACCAAACAGAGCAGAAGCTTCCTTGGGCCCTTGAAGAAGCAATGGGATGGACAGAGTGAAGAGCCTGGGCAGGGTGAAGAGGGAAGGGCGGGAGGCTTAGCTCAGCCTTTGGCCAATCCACCTCCCCCAGCCTCTCCGTGACTCCCTCTGTCAGGAGATTGTATTTCCAGACTAAATAATACTTCTTCACCAGCCCCTGCCCCAATATTAATTTCTTTTTTAAAAAAATTTACTGGTGCATTATGGTTATACATAATAGTGGGATTCACTGTGACATGCTCACCTATGCAGGGAACATAATTTGGCTAATTTCTTTCTAAGTCAGCCTAATTTCACTCGGGCCCTGCAGCCCAGACTGTCCTGGGGTTCACAGGCTACTCCCCTAGCCAGGAAGAGCCTACGTAGTGCCTTGTTTCCTGGACTAACTCCTCCAGAGCACCAGTTTTCATGAGGCCACAGGATCTTGCCTTCGCTGCCTCCTTAGAGGCCAGGGGAAGCAGTCCTGGAGAGCAAAAGCTCTCGGTGCCCCTGGAGCAAGCAGCCTGTGGGGCTGCGGTCCTGGGTGGGTGTGTGGGTGGAAGAGCTGGGGCAGGCAACAGCCAGAGCTGCAGGCTCGCTGAGGTTCCAGAACAGAGAGAGAATGAAGTGATGAACAGTAGTGGTGCTTCTCAGAAGTGGGGTGCACAGCTGCCCGGGAGGCCTCACGCCCAACACACAGTCTCAGCCACATCCTCCAAGAATCCTCCAAGAACCAGACCCTTGGGCATGTCCGAGCTGCATAGGACTGTCAAGGCTTTTCATTTCATGGATGTGGAGAGGGAGGCCACAGAGAGGAAGGATGTGAAGTTCCTTTTGCAGTCATCAAACATGGTAGGGCCCAACAGTGGGCTTCCTTGAGGACAAAAACTGGGCCTTTTGCATGTGTGAATCCCAGCACCAAGCACAGCAGATGCAGAGTGAATACTTGTTTGCTCGTGCATCCTCATGATGTGTCAGTAAGAATCTCCAGCTTTGTGGAAGGTTAGGCCCGGAAGGGAACTTAGACATACTGAGCCCAACTCTCACTTTATAGAAAAACTAAGACACCCTCCAACATAATACAGCTATTACCAAGAGCTCATAGCTACACTATTAATTGTAGGTGCTAGGCAGGATTCTATGCACATGGTACAGCCTCAGAGTGACGTGTGTGCGGCAGACAATATCATCCCCAGATAACAGAACTGAGGCACAGAGAGGTTCAGTAATGCGCACAAGACCTCAGAGCTAGTTAGTGGTTGGATCAGGCAGCCCCGCTGCAAAGCCCACACCAGGAACACTCCACTGCACACCCAGCACGAGCACAGCATGCCAGCAAACGCTTGCTGGTTCCTGCTCTGAGCAGGGAGCAGGAATCTGTGCCAGCCCTTGTGAGCTCACTCATGCCGGAAACTTCACTTTTCATCTCTGCATCCTCCTCTAGGCAGTAGCTCATGGCCTGGTGGGATGTGCTTTTAATACGAAAGAGCTGTTCTTCCTCCTTATCATGAAGTAGCCAGTTTGGAAGGCTGGCACCTTCAGACTGGAAGGGACCTTGGAAGTATATAGCAGAAACTTACCCAACTGTTTCCTCCTCCCAGTCCCCTCCCTCAACACAGAACACCTCTGATCCCCCCATGTGTGGGGATCGGAATGCTATCCACCTGAAGTTAGCATTACACAGCACAGACTAAGGGCCCAGTCCTGCCATACCACCCCCACTTCAGAAGTTAGAACCCCTGTGGTTCTAACCAATCAGCTATAAATCAGGGGCTCCCATGATCTCCTCCTTAGATTTTATTAATTTGCTAGAGAAGTTTACACAGCTCAGAGAAAACGTATTTACTGGGTTATTATAGAGTACATAGCCAAGGATACAGATGAACAGCCAGGAGGAAGAGATACATAGGGCACCGCACATGGGAAGGGCATAGAGCTTCCAGGCCTTTCTGGGAGTGCCACCTTCAAGGTACTTCCAGGAGTTTGGCACTATGGAGGCTCTCCAAACCCTGTCCTTTGGGTTGTTATGGAGGCTTCATCGCACAGGCACAATTCAATGGATCATTGGCCATTGATGATGAACCCAACGTCCAGCCCCTCTTCCTTCCCCGGAGGTGGTAGGGTGGGGCTGGAAGGTGGCATCCAGCTCCCATGTGGAGGCTACCCAGGCCCTGAAGCCAGCAGCATCACATCTGCATTCAAAAGACACTTAATGCTTTGGAAATTCCCCGCTACTTGGTGCCAGGGATCAGGCCCTGGGCCTCAGGAATGCTAGGCGGTGCTCTACCACCCAGCTATGACCCTAGCCCTGCTGGGGTTTCAGCCATTGTGTTCTAGCCCTGCGGGATTTTAGCTATTTTTTTAAATTATTTATTTATTTATTTATTTATTTGTGTGTGTGTGGTGCTGGGATGGACTTCAGTAAACTGAGCTACATCCCTAGTCCTTTGTATTATTTCTAAAAAAAATTGCAATATCCCAGGGAATAATTTCCAGAGGTGGAAAGTGAGGCTCCCTATGGAGGACCCTGAGGTGGTCAGGCTGACCCGTGCCCCGCAGCCTGCCCCAGAAGCCCCAGCCTCCGGGACCTCCCGGAGCATGTTATGCACATCCCAGCCCTGGTCACACTAACAGGCTCTGTTCCCCGCAGCTCTTCGTGATCGACAATGGCGCGGATGACTGGCGGATAGCCATGACCTACGAGCGCATCCTCTACATCAGCCTGGAGATGTTGGTGTGCGCCATCCACCCCATTCCTGGCGAATACAAATTCTTCTGGACCGCGCGCCTGGCCTTCTCCTACACACCGTCGCGGGCAGAGGCGGACGTGGACATTATCCTGTCCATCCCCATGTTCCTGCGCCTGTACCTGATCGCCCGCGTCATGCTGCTGCACAGCAAGCTCTTCACCGATGCCTCGTCCCGCAGCATCGGGGCCCTCAACAAGATCAACTTCAACACCCGCTTCGTCATGAAGACCCTCATGACCATCTGCCCGGGCACTGTGCTGCTCGTGTTCAGCATCTCCCTGTGGATCATCGCCGCCTGGACCGTCCGCGTCTGCGAAAGGTATTCCCGCGCTCCGGTTCTCCACCCTCCATGCTGGGACGGGTAAGGGTGGAGGAACAGGGAGGCCCAAGGAATGTGGTCAGATGGAGGAGACAGGAAGGACCCAAGCACCTCAAGGGAGAAAAAGGGAAAGAGGAAGGTGGAGTTGGGCTTAATGTGCTGGAATATTGAAACGCTGGTACCAAGGGAAGCTGGGGAAAATACACAAATAATATTCCTGATTTTCTATTCCTTTTTTGTACACCAGTGAATCAAAACTTTCTGGTTAACATTGTTAACCCTTACTGTGTCTCATGCTTGGCAATTTTTGTATTGTCTTTATCCTTGCTTACTATAGTAATGAAGCCTGTTAACTTTTGTTTAGTCTGGATTTTCTCAAGAGTATTTGCTTCAAACCCTTTTCATCGTTCAACACAGCTAATGCCTTGCTACTCAAGGTTTGGTCCACAGATCAGCAGTATCACCATCACTGATTATTTGTTAGAATGCAGAATCCAGAGCCTTAGCCCAGGGCTACTAAATTAGGACTAGCTTTGTGACAAGTTCACAGCATGATCTGCATGCACCTTAAAGGTTAAGAAGCACTTGACTGATGGGATAAACTTTGGGAAATATTTTAGGAGGCTGATAACTGGGCAGTGATTCAGAGAAGTGACAGATGGGAGAGAAGGGGGATGTGGCCTAACAGAGATCCCAGGCTCTGTGACATCATGCCAGTTCCCCAGAACAGCCACCATCAGGGCTCAAGGTTAGGACTTTTGCTCCCTCCCTTTGCCATTTGCAACTCCTCTCCCTTTCAAGCTGGCTCTGGATCGTCTTTTTAATCTGATTTCACATATGGAGTCCAAACCTAGATTAAAAACCTGGATTCTGCCCCTAAGTAGCTGTGAGACGAAGGGCAAGTTGCTTAATCTCTCTGAGCTTCAGTTTCCTTAAAGTGAGGATAAACTGAAACAGAATAAAGATATGTTCACAGGAGAGAGAATGTCATGTCAGAAAGCTTCCTCTGTGATTTACACAAATCCTGGTCGTCTTCCTCAATTCATCAATGTTTCCAATTTTATTGTCAAATCACCTATTCATTGGGGTCCTCGCAGAGATAAAACAAGACAAAGAAGTCTGGAGATGAGTTAGCCTAAACGTATCTCACGTGGTGCTTTGAGCCACATTTCTCATCTATTTGAGATATTCGGTTTGTAGATTTCTTCCAGATTTTTTAGCCAGCAAGACGTGGTCAAATTGAGAGGATATTCTGCTACAGCAGAACCAGGGTCCTTAAGGGTGGCAGGATTAGTCTCTAAAAACCAGTGAAGTGTTGGGAGAATTTTCTCACATATGGTGCCCAGGGCCACACCATACCCAGACAGTCTGACTCCTGTCCTTGCTTGGTAACTGATATCTCAATATACACTCCAAGTGGGATCACATTGCACTTTGCACCGACATCTTCCTGCAGTGGAGAAAGCTTTACCTCTCTGGGCTTCAATTTTCTCATCTGTAAGGTAGAGATAATAATACTCACTTTGCAGGGCTTATTATTAGAGTCAAACTAGGTAATGTATATGAGCTGTATATTGTAATACAATGGTAGTAAAAATTATTAATAGTAATTGCGTAGGTTCCTGCATAACTCTTGGGAATTTTGTGGCTGTCGTCTTATAATTAGAACAAACCGACTCCTGCCATACATTGCCTATACTCTTCCTGTTTTCCTTTCTGGTTGATAGAAATCAAGTTTCTAAAATAGTGACAAGTGAATTTGTGTAGCTCTTTAAGGTATTTGAAGTCTTGGGTGTCTCCCAATCAACCCTGCTTGGCACGTATTTCAGATGAGCAGAGGCTGAACATGCAACAAGTACCTGCAAGTGAGTTGCACTGTTTATTGAAACTGTCACAATTTTTTTTCTACTAGAAAGTAAACATGTTTCAAAGCATGTAGTTTGTAAAATACTTTGTTCCTTTTTACTTGATAGTGAATGGCCCTCCATAGCTTCCAAACTCAGGCTTAGTTAAGCCTGGACCCCCACAACATGCCAGACCTCTCTGCAAACATCACTCACAAGCCCCATCCCAGGACCAAGGCAAAGGCACAGAGAAGCCAAGAACAAAATCCAGGTTCAATGGCACAGGTTTGTGATCCCAGCAACTTGGGAGGCTGAGGCAGGAGGATCACAAGTTTGAGGCCAGCCTCAGCAACTTAGTGAGATCCTTTCTCAAAATAAAAAGGGCTAGGAATGTAGCTTAGTGGTAGAGCACCCCTCAGTTCATTCTTCAGTACAGGAGGAAAAAAACTCACAAAGAACAAGTCAGAAATTCTAAAGTCTTCCCTTCTTTTGTGGAAATGTCATTTGGCTGAAAGTCTTCTGCTTGGCTGTATATACAGCACACTGGACATTGTTGCTGCTCCCGCTTACCTTGGGCGACCTTTATGTCAAATGCTTCATATGCCACTTCTGCCTGCCCTCACAACACACTGATGGCAGAAGGACCTTGAAGTCCCTGTTTTTGAGTTTACTGATGTAAATTAACTGACCAAGGCCACAGAGCTAGAAAGTGTGAAGCCTAAATGTGAGTCTGATTCTGACTCTGAACTCATGTCTCATCAACCCAGACTGGATCCTGCACTTAACAAGGAAACTGGCTTAGACTCTCCTACCAATTTTCTTAATGTGTGAGTCTCAGGGCCACTGAAACTGATTTAAACCCCAATCTTACTGCCTTGTCCGCACAGTGTCACTCTGTCTCCAGGGCTGGCTTCCTGTGCAATTCAAACACACCTGTGTGTAGTGGATGCTGTGGTGACTCACCCAGCTGCTCCCTGCAGGGCCCAGGCTCTCACTCCTCACCTGAGTTGTGTTGGCTTTGCCTTGATCCTCCCCGAATTGCCCTAGCTGAAGGGAACTGTTTGGCTCAAGGTTAAATCTCTTGTCCAGGGGTAACAGGTGTCTCTGAACTTGTCAGGGCAGTATGATGCAGATCCAGCTGCTGTGCCTTCAGCAAGACAAATCTGGGGTCCCTAAGAGGTTACTTGAGGGCTCTGTCACCGCTTGGACTCCTCCTTCTGCTCATCCTGCTTCCTTCAGTCCCCTGTGAGCAGTCCCAATAAACTTTCCATCCCCAAATCTCAGCATTTCAAAGACTTTCCCAGGAACCTAATCTGCGGGGAAAACATATATGAGTAAGTGTATATATTTCCTAATCAGGCAAAGCACTTCTCTTACAAAGACCAACCAATTTCTTTTAGAATCAAGTTTAAATGATCCTTGTCCTTACCAATGTCAAATAATAAGTAAGACTGGCAGAGACCTTGAGACAGGAGTTATTCCACCAAAGACTGGACAGAAACCAGAAACTGAAGCATCAAACTGGGGTGGGAAGCTGGTGTGGATAAGATAACCTTGATCTCTCTTCACCTGATCAGATTATGAATCTGTCACTTTTAACATCAAAGAGGGTGTGTGACTTGCCCAGGGTCACACAGCAGGATGACAGCTTCTAGAAAAACCCATGGCTGCTGATGCCCAGTGCAGGGCTTGTTCACATTCCAGGTGGCTCTCATCAGCCTGGACTTGTCTCTAGTTGTGTGCACACACTTCTGAAGTTGCTGTGGAAATCCCTCTTCAGCAAAATGCATTTTAAAAAGACATTTCTCATATCTTGGGTTGGCTTTTATGTGACAATAAAGGTTTTCCCATCTCCTCCTGGCAGGGAGAGAGGGGAGTTAGCATTGTGCAGAACAGCCTCACTGTTGGGAGGGCAGTGCCTGGTTGCTGGAGGGGCAGTGACAACATCAGGCTTGTTTTGCTGGGACCCCAGTGAGGCATTACATCACTGGTTCTGAGACCTGACAATTGCACACCCAGCATTCTCCGGGATTCTCCTGGCTGCGTGCCCGCCTCCCACAGGCCTCCCAGGGCTGCTGGAGGAACCTCCTCATTAAACACTGTCAAATGCCAAGCAGCCTTTCAAGGGGAGAGACTAACGGAGGCCCCAGGTCCCAATGCAATGCAGCAGGTCAGGGAAGCCGGCTTTCCCTGCATGCCCTGAACAATGGCCTGCCAACTCACATTTGTGTGTTTCTCTCCTTGGAGGAGCAGTGAAGCCCCCATGACATTGAGAAAGTGAGCAGAGTCTCGCTTTGTAAGTGACCTCCCCGGCCTCTGGAAGGGATTCCTTTGGACTCTTCCCTCTTGAGGCTCCAGAATCCACCCGCAGGCTGCCTCTGTCTCGGGCCTTCCAGTGGTCAGCAAGCTTGGGTTGTGATGCTGGGAATTTCCATTTTTTTCCTGCACACTGGCATTTGAACAAGGACAGAGCTGGAGAAGAACAGCCCATTCTTTGTCTCGTGCAAAAGGAGCCACCTCTCCCATCGTAAGGAACATAAAGAAGGGGCTTTCTCCCTCCAGCCCTCTCTGCCCCTGCTGCAGACATCCAGGTCTGCACCAGCCAGCAGCAGAGAACGGGAACATGGGGCTTCCACCTGGCCCTGTCCTCCCACAACCTCCTACCACTTCTGGCAGCAGACTTTAACTCCAAGAAAACAGTAAAGAGATCGTCTACAGGATGGAGCACGTTGCATGGGGTTAACAGAAGCCCCCAAGTTGAGCCCGTAAACTGAGCAGGGCTGAGAAGAGCCTCAGCAGAGCGGGGCTGAGGACTGTGGTTCTCATGGGAAGAAATGATCAGAACTCGAGTAATATTTATTTTATCTAAAAAAAATTTAAGCTTGGTTAGTATTTAATATATAGGTAGAGAGTAGCTTGGGTGCCATTTAAAATATATGAATAATGGGGGATGCTGCAGGCTCAACATTGTTTTGCTGGTAGGAGTCCATGATTTTAAAAGTTTATAAACCACTAGTTTAGGGCATCAGAGGCCTAGTTAGTGGGGATAAGAAAGTACTCACTACATTGAATGAAGCTGGCTAGACCCAGGAACCCCGCCCTCTAGTGGGAGAAATGAAAAGTGAGACGGGGGACAGGCAAGGCCATCTACTACCAGTACAAGGTCTGGAGAGGTCACTCACAGACACAGGGGAGATGCCAGGATCCTACCTGAGACTTCTGCAGCATTAAGGAAGAGGAAAATAATCTTGAAGATGTGGAAGAATGTTTAATTACGATAAACCAAAAGTAACATTAGAAGATTTGGGAACTTCTCTAATAGCCCAAGAAAATTCAGTCTCTATGATGATGAAGAGTGTAGCAATAAGAAATGAAAATGTATCTAGTTCTCATAAGAAGACCTAAATTGTCTTGGAAAAAAAAGAAAATCCACATCAATGGCACTGAGTTTTTTAAAAAATGTGGAATGAAGGGGACAGACCTAAAAGGGTTCTCTCAGGAAGCAGAAGAGATGAAGGAATGAATAGGTCAGTTGGAGGTTACAGCATCCAGGATAAAAACAACAACTGAGTTGTTTCAAGGGGAAAAAAAAAAAAAGAATAATTTGAATAAAAGCATAATCAAAGATATATACAAAGAAAACTTTTCCAGGATTGGCTTGGGAGAGGGATGGTCAAGAACTGATAGATCAGAGCAGACAGTTCAAAAAGGTTTCCTGCTTTCCAGTTGGAAGGACACATATCCAAATAAATTCTTTTTCTGGAAAAGTTATTAAATCTCAAGGTTTACAATTCTAGAGGCACACAGGCAGCACGGAACTGCCTTTTCCTCAGGAACTCTAAATTCCAAGAGATGTTAGGATACCTCCACAAGGTGTAAGATGGTGACACACCCTGTCATTGGAGTACAGCAACGAGAGGAGCAAAAGTCACCCTTAGAGTTTTGTGGGTGCCAAAGAAAACAACCTACATGTTAGAGGGGAACTTGAACACTAGGTGACCAAGGGAGGGCCACAATGAATATCTATTTTAATGGAATGATGTGAAAGAAAGACAGATAAACAGCACTGAAACCAGGCAAAAACAAATTGAAGACTATATTTCTGCATCGTTGCCAAACCAAATTCTAATGTCAAAGAAAAAGATTCTGGAAAGAGTGGATGAATCAAATAAAAACAATCATTCGATAACAATTAGAGGGTTAGAAATCCTCAGATTAAAATTTTGAGAGGAGAGACCTAGAAAGGATTAGTACAAGCATGCTAAATTCATCGTCTTATGTAGTGGAGGTAAATGTTTTATTATTTTATTTTATTTTATTTTATTTTATTTATTTATTTATTTTTGGAACCAGGGATTGAACTCAGGGACACTCGGCCACTGAGCATCCCCAGCCCTATTTTGTATTTTATTTAGAGACAGGGTCTCACTGAGTTGCTTAGGGCCTCGCTAAGTTGCTGAGGCTGGCTTTGAACTTGCGATCCTCCTGACTCAGCCTCCCAAGTCACTTGGATAACAGGCGTGCGCCACCACACCTGGCGAGGAAAATGTTTTAAATCCCTATCCCTCAAACTTAACAATTAGAGAAATACAATTGGAATCACTGTTTAAGCCTAAAGGTAGAATTTTAAAGGTGTAACGATGAAGATAACAATAGTCTCAGCCATATATTATTTCACCAGACCTGTGACACAACTTTGTGAGGTAACAAGGCTATCCTGTCTCCATTCGACATGGAGGAAATTGAGACCCAGAGCAGTTACACAGTCTATAGCAGGTCACAGAGCAGGGAGCAGCAAAGCTTTTTCCTATCTCATGAACATGACCCTTCCAAACAACATTTAAGTCCACAAAGCTAAGACAGAAAAAAATAAAGAAGCAGAAGGGGAAATCAGCCTGGGCCACTTAACAAAATTCAGTCTCAAAATTGCACAAAATAAAAAGGGCTTGAAATGTAGCTTAGTGGGAAAAAAAAATGTAGCTCAGTGCAAGAGCACCCCTGGGTTCAATCCCCAGTATAGAAATGTGTAGAAATAAACAAACAAACAAAGCGATCAACATAACTGAGTTTACTTCCTCAATTAAAAGACGTCTTGCTAGGTGCATGGCATACGCCTGTTATCCCAGGGGCTCAGAAGGCTGAGGCAGGAGGATCAAGAGTTCAAAGCCAGTCTCAGCAATGTAGCAAGGCCCTAAGGAACTTAGTGAGACTGTTTCAAAAAAAAGTAGAAAGGGCTGGGGATTTTGTCTTGGTGGTTAAGCGCCCCTGGGTTAAATCCCTAATACAACAACAACAACAAAAAAGACAATGTCTCTTGCTTAGATGGAATTTAAAAGCAAAATTTATTTTTATGCTATTTATAAAAGAGATGCCTAAAACAGAGGAACCAAGAAAAAAATGAAGAGCAAAGATTTATTACATAAATGCAAATCATAGGGCAATCGAGTAAAAGTATCCTCATTTATAACCAAGTGTTCAGGAGGCTGAGTCAGGAGGATCACGAGTTCAAAGCCAGCCTCAGCAACTTAGGGAGGCCCTAAGCAACTCAGTGAGACCCTGTCTCTAAATAAAATACAGAATAGGGCTGGGGATGTGGCTCAGTGGCCGAGTGCCCCTGAGTTCAATCCTTGGTTAAAAAACAAAACAAAACAAAACAAGTGTAATTCAAAGCAAAAATCATTAGCAGATTGAAAGGAAGCATGTAATAGGGATGAAAATATTATGTACAGGCTCTCTGCTCCTTCCCGTTCAACAGACAGCCGCTTCTTCTCAACTCGTGCAGTGCCAGCCGCGTCATCGAGACACTATGGTGAAGGTTGGAGTGAACGGATTTGGCCGTATTGGGCGCCTGGTCACCAGGGCTGCTTTCAACTCTGGCAAAGTGGATATTGTTGCCATCAATGACCCCTTCATTGACCTCAACTACATGGTTTACATGTTCCAGTATAATTCTACTCATGGTAAATTCAATGGCACAGTCAAGGCTGAGAATGGGAAGCTTGTCATCAATGGAAAGTCCATCTCCATCTTCCAAGAGCGAGATCCCGCCAGCATCAAATGGGGTGATGCTGGTGCTGAATATGTTGTGGAGTCCACTGGTGTCTTCACTACCATGGAGAAGGCTGGAGCTCATTTGAAGGGTTGTGCCAAAAGGGTCATCATCTCTGCCCCTTCTGCTGATGCCCCCATGTTTGTGATGGGTGTGAACCACGAGAAGTACGACAACTCTCTCAAGATTGTCAGCAATGCCTCCTGCACCACCAACTGCCTAGCTCCCCTGGCCGAGGTCATCCATGACAACTTTGGCATTGTGGAAGGACTCATGACCACAGTCCATGCCATCACTGCTACTCAGAAGACTGTGGACGGCCCCTCTGGGAAACTGTGGCGTGATGGCCGTGGGGCTGCCCAGAATATCATCCCTGCATCCACTGGAGCTGCCAAGGCTGTAGGCAAGGTCATCCCTGAACTGAATGGGAAACCCACTGGCATGGCTATCCGTGTGCCCACCCCCAACGTGTCAGTTGTGGATCTGACCTGTTGCCTAGAGAAAGCTGCCAAATATGATGACATCAAGAAGGTGGTGAAACAGGCATCAGAGGGCCCCCTCAAGGGTATCCTGGGCTACACGGAGGACCAGGTTGTCTCCTGCGACTTCAACAGTGATACCCACTCTTCCACCTTTGATGCTGGGGCTGGCATTGCCCTCAACGACCACTTTGTCAAGCTCATTTCCTGGTATGACAATGAATTTGGCTACAGCAACAGGGTGCTGGACCTTATGGTCCACATGGCCTCCAAGGAATAAGAGCCTCTGGACCACCTGCCCCAGCAAGAACACAGGAAGAGAGAGGCCCTCAGCTGGGGAATCCCTGCCCCTAACTCAGTCCCTCAACACACTGAGAATCTCCCTTCCTCCCTATTTCCATCCTAGACCCCCTGAAGAAGGGGAGGGGCTTAGGGAGCCCTACTGTCACATACCATCAATAAAGTTCACTGTACCCCCCCAAAAAAAGAAAAGAAAATATTATGTACAATAAAATTGAACTTTTATGCAAAAGAATGTATGGAGAATCTGAATTATTAAATGTCTTAATTAATTAGAAATCTTGAACTTTGAAGTCTATCCACAAATATTGTCTCTTTTTAAGCATCCATGAAACATTTATAAAAATCAACTTCTTGGTGACACATTTCAAAACATTAGAAAAATTGCTCAGGCCATATTCTGTGATTACACACCATAAACTGTAACTAAAAGGAAACACGGGGGAGATGTTTAAAGCAGTCTCCTCAATTACAATCTCATCAGCAGATCATTCAAAACTACCACTAAAGACTATTCAGAAAATTACCACAATGACCGTCCTACATATCAAAACTTAGGATGTGACCAAAGTTTTACTCAGATTTTAAAAAAGTTTTTATTTAAAAAAAATGAAGAAGGAAAATAAATTATGTTCATTAGAAGAACCAAAAACCCCTCAGGAGAGCAGATTAAATTTATAAGAAAGATAAAAACAGGAAATAATGAATTCTAAAAACAGAAAGAATAGGGTGGGAATGTAGATCAGAAGCAAGCACTTGCCTGGAACAGGCAAGGCCCAGGGTTTGATCCCAGCACTGAAAAAAAATCCATTTAGACCAAATGCATAAATCCAAAAGATGGCAATTTTTAATAAATTTAATCAAATGTTGTTGTGTTAGAAAACACAAACAAAATTAGAAAATTTAAAAGGAGAATGCTGTTTCAGAGAATGTTTTAATAAATGACAATAGCTTAACTCTTTGAAAAGAGGAGAAAATTGAGGTCCTTTCTCTAGTAGATATTAAACTGTATCATAAAACTAAGAGCTGGGTGCGGTGGCGCAGGCCTGTAATCCCAGCGGCTCGGGAGGCTGAGACAGGAGGATTGCGAGTTCAAAGCCAGCCTCAGCAAGGGCAAGGCCCTAAGCAACTCAGTGAGACCCTGTCTCTAAATAAAATAGAAAATAGGGCTGGGGATGTGGCTCAGTGGCCGAGTGCCCCTAGTTCAATCCCCGGTTCCAAAACAAACAAAAAAACTAAGAATAATTTTGTCACTCTGGCACATGGAAAACTCTGTAATGACAGATCGATGAAATTTAATGGAAAACCCTGAAATAAACCTAGTGTGTAGGAATCCCATACAAGAGAAAGAAAACCAATTAGGAAGCAATAGATTATTCAATAATTGTTAATAGGGAAATTAGAAGCTTGGATGAAAAATCAAATCAGAGTCCCACCTTTCACTAGTCACCAAAATAAATTCCAGGTGGATTACAGTCAGATGTAAAAGAAGAAATCATGAACAGGATCCAGAAATCAAAGTGAATATTTAATCAATCCTGGAATGAGAAAGAACCGTTAGGCATAAAATCTCAGAAGAGAAGAGAGATGAAAGAAAAAAAAGTGTATTTGATTACATCATACATACAATTTTAGATTTTTGTCCTTCAAAAAAAAAATTTAAAAAGCAAATGTTACCTAGGAAAACTATTTGCAGCAAATGTGACAAGAGGTAAAAAGCGTCTAGCAGCCTTGGAAGCCAATCAGAATTCACCTCCCCACCTAAAAAAAAAAAAAAAAAACACACACACACACAAAGGAAGAAATACAAAAGTCAATAAAGTGAAGTACACAACATATATTGAGTCCCACTGCAAGAATTACTTTTTCTCTTCTGGAACTGACAAAAATTTTAGATACAAATCAGTGGCGGGGAAAGTTCTTACTGTTGATAATGGGGGTGAATGGGTGTCTCTCACACTGAGAGCAAGAAGGAAATTAGCACCATCTCTCCAGGAAACCACAGTGTGTCATAGGAACCTTTGCAAGGTCATAATTCTAATCCAGTAATTCTCCTTCCAGGAAGCTGCTTTAATGAAATAATCAATTTGCATCATGATTCTTAATCATCGTGTCTTTACAACAGCAATGAATCAGAAACTAAGTAAATGTCTAGGTTTTAAGTGATTAAATGTTATTCTGCATCCATACAATGGGTTGTTAGGCAACAATTTTTAAAAAATCACCTTTTTCATATGATGGCGCACACCTGTAATTCCAGTGACTGGGGAGGCTGAGACAGGAGAATAGTAAGTTCAAGGCCAGCCTCAGCAACTTGACAAGACCCTGTCTAAGAAATAGAAAATAAAAGGGGCTGGGGATGTGGCTCAGTGGTTAAGTGCCCCTGGGTTCAATCCCTGGTACAAAAAAAAAAAAAAAAAAAAAAAAAAGATGGGGAGCTGGGATGTAGTTAAGTGGTAGAGCACCCCTGGGTTCAATCCCCAGTACTCCCACCAAAAAGTCAAACTTTCCAAGACTATAAGGTAGGGAAATAGTAACAATGTAATATTTGAAAAAGGAACACACAATATAGTGTTATATAAAATGTCACCTAATGTAAAAATATATAGATATATAATATGCATAGAAATGCTTGGGAAACACATAAAAATATCAGTTATTTTCTTCGTGTGATGCTATGTGTACGTTTTTCATTGCATTAATTGTATTTCCAACCATGAGAATGTGTATGCATACATAATTTTTAAAAAATGTTTCTACACCCTTGACAAAACCCCTTTTCCTTTACCATCAGAATTCACATTTCGTAGAACAGGGCTTAGAAAGGAAAACTGAACGGCTTCGCGTTCACACTTAGTTTTCCCTAAGAGCCCCATCAAAGTTCCTTCGGAAGGGTTCCTCTTCCCATCTAGCCTTTAGGGGGACACGCAGTTGGACGACCCGAGTCTGTCGGGTCCTCTTCCCCCTGGCGGTGTCTCACTTGGAGCCCCTCTGGCTGTAGGACGCTTACGTGAGCACCTGGGGCCACCCGCCGGACACTCGGGGTTCTCAGGTGAGCCGCGACCTGAGCGCAGCTTCCTTGGCCCTTCAGCACCTGCGCGGGACACCTGAGGGGCTCTGGGACCCGACAGTCCACACTCCTCTGTCCCCCGAGACTTGGCCCAAGTCCCCAGAAGCTGAGCTGGGAGGCAACGAGGGCGAGAACATGACCTCCCTGACCACCGCCGGTCCGCAGGTGGCTCCCGTGCCGCCAAGGTTGTCGCAAGGCGGCCCAGGGCGCAATGGGGACAGAGGCTTCCTCCTCTAGGGGGCGCGGGGCCCGCCCGGCAGCGCTAAAGGGTGGGAGCGGTGGGCAGGGAGCCCTGGGAGAAGCAGAACCGCGCCCAAGTGCAGGTTCAACCCCGCGCGGGTGAGCAGCCCCGAGTGACCACAGGGTCGGGCCATCAATCCAGGGTTGCTTCTCCTTCCTGTCTTAGTGGGACTTGCATTCTGATTTCATGTGCTTGCTTCCCATGTCCCCTCATCCCTGCCCCTTCACTCACTACCCATTGCCTCTTTTTCTGGTTCAACAATTATTTCTTCTTTTTCATTCCCAGTATGTGTTCTTTGACCCTTAAACATGGAAACAATTTGTGTCTAGTTTCTTCATACTTTTATTTACTTATAAATTAATTATAAATTGCATTATAATTAAAGAATGACAGCTCTTAGGAGAGTCAGGAAATGGGGGAAACAGGAATTTTCCATAAACTCACATTCTGAAGCCCTAGGTTTGGGACCGTGTGGGTGCAGAGTGAATCCCCTATCGCATTGACAACCTGTTCCATTTTTTCCCAGTGGAGTCAATTCCCAAACCACTCCAGCCTGTATTACAGTAAACGGGGTTTCCCTCAGCCCTCTTCTGCTGGGAAATGATCATCTCTTTGCCTCCATGATGTTTGCCTTAGGGAGACCTGCTGGCGAGGGTCCTCCAACTTCTCTCCCTGAAAGGACCGATGGCTGGGTGTGTAGCTAGAAGATAATTCATTTCTTGTAATAGGTGCCTAAGATCACCAGGGCCTGGTGCACAGCCTCTGGTATCAGTTGAAAAGAGTGCACTCCCAGGAGAAGACAGTGCCAAAAATCCTCCAAGGGGGGCAGTCCGTGGAGGGGCAAGATGAGGAAAAGGGAGGGGTTCCTGTAGGCATATGAGCCACAGCTATTTGTGGGCCGACATTAGTCAAGACAGGAAATCCATATTTTGTCAACTTTTCCATTTTTTGACTTTTGGGTTGTTTTGTTTGCCTCTCCTAATCCCACTGTGCCCTGAGCTTCCAGTGCAGGCATTCCCCGGCAGCAAAGGCTGGCAC
Source organism: Glaucomys volans (assembly GCA_020662805.1). Lineage (NCBI taxonomy): Eukaryota > Metazoa > Chordata > Mammalia > Rodentia > Sciuridae > Glaucomys > Glaucomys volans. The sequence continues at coordinate 75,586 of JAJEJO010001511.1, forward strand.
CTCAGGTCCACAGGCTCAAGGGTGTCCCATGTATGACTGTCCCTTTGGAACCCCTGCTTTCCCCTCCCTTCCCTTCAGCCGTAGGCTGTGGCTGCTGCCCACGCTGGTGCCCTGCATTCCCAGCCATTCTCAGCCTGCTGCAGGAGTTTTCTCCTTTCATTTAATCCAGGCTCTTGCATCCCTTGAGACCTGGCCCAGTCTCCCAGAGGTTGAGCCAGGAGGGAATATGGGGGAGAACATGCTATCCTCGTTGGATCCCCACCCCCAACTCTGCTGTGCCTGGATGCCCACTTGCCCACTCTGTACACTGCCTGGAAATTTAGGGGTAACCCCAGTTCCCTGGTCTCTTGGTAATGGTGGCCCTAAGGAGCCCATTATCCCTGACATACTAGGTCCCCCCAGAGGCTCATGAGAGCTTCCTGCTAAGAAAGCCTCTGCAGGCTCATCCAGACGACACAGGTCCCAAGGGCTCTGACGCCCCTCAATAGCAGGGACACACAGCCTAGTTAGTAAAACTCCTTTTGAAAAATTCAAACATGTTTCAGCTGAGCCACGGGGAAAACACCCAGCGCATGAGAGCAACTGTATTAGTACATCAGAGAACTTGCCCCATGATGGGTGAGCCTGGATTTAGGACAGAGAAAGCAGGCGAGGACCCTGGTTCTACTGTTTACCTTTGGACATGTAGTTAGCCTGACCAGAGTCCTGTGAGCCCTGCTAAACACCCTCCAGCACAGGACTCTCATTACTTTAAAAGACTACTTAATCCATTTGCAGACAGCTCTGACTTAGAAATATCTTGCTAATATTGGTTTTGATTTAACTCTGTGTAGTTTCTGTCCTGGGTCCTAACACTGATTTCTGTGTTCACACAAAAGCAGTTCCAGCGACACAGTCTGGTGGGCTTGGGTCTTGCTCGTGCTCTTACAAGTCAATGATCATAGACAGGAAATGGGGTAATTCACCAAAAGCCCTTTGCCTGGGCATAGCAGTGAGCGTGAGGCAAACACCTAGGTGTTTCCTCCCCACTGAAAGCTCCTTCAGTACTAAAAGCAAGTTTTTATCTTCTCTTCTCCATCTAGATTTCTCATGGGACTTGTCAACTGATCAGACTTACCCTTCTGCCACCCTCCTCCTTGATCATCAATGTCCTCACACACTGGAGGCCCTGGACCGCACCGGCTGCCCACATGTTAGATAATCTCCCATTTCCTCAGCTTTATTCTCCCTATAATGGAGCCTGAGAATTGCCCATAGGAAAAGCGAGGTCTCCAAGACCGGTTGGCCTGGGACTTGGGGAGTGAGACCCAGGGCACATCTCTGTTGAGGGTTGACACTCTCAATTCTATAACCCCACTTCAAAGGCCTCATTTAGCCTGAGCCCTGCGGAAAGCAACCTGCACCCCTACCCCACGTGGCCACCACTGAACAGGTGCCAGGCTTGAGTTAAGGCTGGAAGGGAGATTCAGCCATGTGGGCACCAGGCAGGACACCAAGTGTCAGGAGGCTCCTGTCCTATTCTTAGTGTTACTGATGGGGTGGGGACTGGCCTGGGACCCATTTCTCTCTGCCTTTGTTTTCCTGTGATGGTTTTTGAGGTTCTTGTGAGTCTTTAAATGGACATTGCCTGCAACAAGTGTGGAGATCTCTGGACCTATCCCATCATGATTGTCCCCATCCCCTCTTTTCTTCCCCCAGATCTGCTTGCTTTAGCTGGACATTCTCCCTCCTCTGCCATTTCCCTCATCCTGCTTGGCCCCACAGAATGCAGCCAGTCTTGCAAAATGCACCTGTTCTTCCCATGTCAGAATGGTGAGCCAGTCTCCCTATGAGCCATCATGCTCTATCATGATTACCTTGTTCAATAATAGTAACAGTACTAATGGTCACTGAGTCCTGCTACACCAGGCACTGGGTTAGGAATTAAATATATCTTAGCAAGTAAAGCACACATGACTTTTCCGTTCATGGAGCTTATAGTCTGTAAGATAGATAATAAACAAGTAAGTAAACAAATGCATATGTAATTTGAAATCTATGACATGTACTTTGACAGAGGAAAAAGAACTGGTTGCAATGATTTTTAAATTAAAAAAAAATTTTTTTAAAGCAATGGAGTTGGAGAGGGATCAAACTTAGCCTGACCTGTGGTTTCAGGGGAGACCTGAAGGAGAAGAAATGAGCCATTTGTAGACAAAGGGGGTGAGTTTTCCAAGAGGAAGGATCAGTGTGCAAAGAGCTTGGTGCACGGAGTCACTAGAAGGAGAGCAGAAAGGCTGGAGCATATGAGTGTGCCAGGAACTGAGCTGCAGCAGAGGCGGGAGGCCAACGATCGAGGGCCCTGGGGACTCTGGGAAACCCTGGAAGGGTTTTAAATAGGATGATACAACCCAGTTCATTTGAAGACTATCGCTTGGACACCCTTATGAATAAATTGGAAGCAAGCAAGAAAACTACTCAAAGGACAAAGGTGGCCATTATGTCAAGCCAAGCAAGAGAAGAAAGTGACTAAGAAGGGTGATGGTGGCAGTGTAGGGTTCTTGATGCATCCTGTTCCAGGCTAGGACTTTTATATGCATGTTCTCATGTACTGACGTTTTGTGCATCAAGTCTATGATTGAACTCATCGTCTTGCACCTAAATTCTCTCTCTGCTTCTTTTTTTGGTCTTTTTTCCTCAGGTCTTCTTTTTATCAGTTAGTATTTGTTTTTGGCTGTAAGAGACAGGGAACCCAAAATAATAATAATAGCTTAAACAAAATAGAAATTTCTTTCTCATGCAAAAGAAGAATGGAGAAGGGCTAGTCCAAAGCAGGTAAAGCATCATGGACTCAGGCCACCACCTCTGAACCAGGAGCTGGTTCTTGACGGATCCTGGGTCCTTTCCTTTTCTGGGCTCCATTTTTGTGTTCTGCAGATTGGAGATGCCTGCCCTACCTAGGTGGGTTTTGAAGTTTCAAACCAGAGAAGGCACAAAAGGCTAGGGAATCACAAAACACAGGAGGCATGTTCTCTGCTTGACAGCCCTGCATGAGCAGGCAGGATAGGGAAGCCAGAGCTCCCACTTCACAGATGAGGACCTGGTGACTCTGTGAGGCTCAGGGATTTTTCCCTGGCTTCTGGCATTCAGGAAGTAAAGGCCTAGAACCCTAGGATCCTGATGGTCCCTGGCAGGGCTCTGCGGGTATTTGTTAAATTGAAGAGTTGTTGTGGTTATGAAGGGAGACTGTGTGTTGGGGAAAAGAAAGAACATAATGTGCAGTGATTTAGTTTAGGTTTTTCTTTCAGTTTGGCTTGTGTGGTTATTGTATTTATTTTGGAGTGGGGGTACTGGGGATTAAATTCAGGGGTACTTACTACTGAGTCACATCCCTAGCCCTATTTTGTATTTTATTTAGACACAGGATCTCACTGAGTTGCTTAGCACCTCCCTGTGGCTGAGGCTGGCTTTGAACTCGTGATCTTCCTGCCTCAGCCTCCTGAGCTGCTGGGACTGTGTGGTTATTTTAAATTGTTTTTGTTTTTGTTTTTTTGAGGGCATGCTGTCTGGTCTGTAGGAAAAAAATGACGATTGTTAGGATAGAAAAACAGTGATTTTTTTTTTTTAAGTGCAAAATCATTTCCTGTTATTGGGTATAGTTGGAAACAGTCCATTGGATGCCACAATGTTAGTTTTGGGGGGATTAGTGAGGTTTGGTGACTGGCTGGATTTTTTCTGAGAAAATAAATATCAAAATTAACACAGGAAACACCTATGTTGTCAAACTTGCAGAGTGAAGTAAGTGTGAATGTAGTTAACTGGGTACTACTTTATAATTATTTTGTCAAATTTAACACACAAAATTGTTTCTACTTAGTTACCAGCATTCTTAATTTGGTTTGTTCTTGTTTATAATTTAAATTATGGATTTTATTTGGGGAATAAATCTGTCTTGAGGCTTTTCATTGTTTCAGAAATAAGACCGTAGTCTCCTGAGATTACCAGCCTGTCATTGCGGCCAAATAATACCAAGCCGGAGGCAGGGTGAGACTGAGCCAGGGTCTCAGAAACCTAGTGAAGGGTGACCTCCAGCCTGAGGGAGGAGTGTCCTCATTTGCTAAGTTGTGGCTTTCAATGGACACCATCCTAGCTAATGCTCAGAATAGTTTTTTGTAGTATTAGCTCCATTTCATGGATGGAATAACTGAGACCCAGAGCAGTGGGCTGAACCCCCACCCTGGCACGAGGTGGTTGTGTCATTGCTAAGTCTGTGTAATAAGGTTTATAAGGTGCCCAGCCCCACAGGTGGCTAGTAATCATTTTTGACTGAATAAGGGGCACTATTTGATAGTTCACAGCCTTCCAAGCTCCTGTTTCTTTTCTTTTGCACAGCAAAAGAAGTGACCAGGGCAGGAATAATGTTCCCACTATGGAAATTGGGAAGCAGAGGCTTTGGGAAGTTCATGAGCCTGGATCTCAGCACTGGTCTGGAGGTGCTTCCACCTGTCCCACTTCTGAGCCGACTCTAGGCCTCTGTGGTTCTCAGGGCAGCCAGGTGGTCCTTCAACCTGAGCATCCTCTGGTCCTCGGTCCTATTCTGTGGAGACTCCTTCCCTCTCATCCCCTCAGTGTTGGAAGGTCCCGGAGCCCAGTGCACAAATGGACTGGTGCTCAGGTGAGGACTCTGATGGCAGTGGAGGTGGTTGTTTTAGAGGGTGATCCTGTTTCCTGGAAAGTCCACGAATTGTGCCATTGCTTTAGAGGCATTTAATTAAAATCAGGTAAAAGCAGAAGCCAGTAGAAGATAGGTGTTTACCTAAGGCATCACCCCTGCCACCATCATCGCTATCACAACCCCATCTCCAACCATGACAGACTTGACAGAAAACAAAACCCAGGAGGCCTTTCCAGGACCTGTCACCCAGACAGTTTCCTCCATGTCTCTTCTCTCTGTCTGTCTCCTTGATCTCAGTGAGTCAGTTTTTCCTCCCCATCTGTTTGCTTTTTGGCACTTGGTACAACTGCCGGGGCTCTTTCGTTTTGCCTTCTGCGGTTTCTCAACTCCAGGGTCTTCCCTCCCAACCCTTCTCCTTTGTTCCCTGGCCATCTCTTCTCGTCTGCCAGCTTCCAGTCCTATGAACTGTCAGAGGTGGGTTGTAGTTTTCAGGCAGCAGTTTTTGTTGCCTGGCAACATGTAACGAGCGTCTCCTATAGTGACTGCTTCCTTTAAAACAGAGCTGGGACTGGGGATGCAGAGACCAAGGAGTCCAGGGGCCTCTCTGGGGTCATGGGGAGGAGGAGAGGGAGGGGGCAGATTGACAGACAGATTGGCTTCCACGGTGACTCTGAGTATTACTTTCCCATAATGCTACTGGCCTACAGCTTGGCCTCTCCAGTTCTGTTTCCAGGGTCCCTGGTGGTCAGTGGTCAAGAGTCCTAAGTTAGGAACCATTGGAAGATCATGTAACTTGGGAGTCACCTGCCTGAGGCATGGCCAGCCCTGGGGGAGGGCTGCTAGGTGGATTCTACCTGAACTGAACTCTGGATTTATCTTGTTCCGTAGGATGCCCCAGGCTCCTGTCTGAAGATGGCTAGCTTCTGCATCTGTAGTCACAAGCTCCCCTGGGATTGGAGGGGAACAGGGAAAGGGGACAGAGTGTGATTCAAGAAACACCTAACGATAGAGCTGGAAGGGTCTCTAGAGTTCATTTAATCACATCTTCACATTTTTATAGAGGAGGAAACCAAGTCCCAGAGAAGAGAAGCAACTTGTCCAGCTTTCCAAGGATCACAGCAAACTGGGGGGAGTTTGAGCTCCCCGCAGAGGGTCTTTTTCCTGGGCTCAGACTGTACAGGGCTCAGATGAATGGTATCCTGTGGGATAGAAAGAAGCAGCACAGTCACGAGAAGTACCCTGGTCTTGAGACCAGTTGTCCCCTGGCTGGCCTCCATTTCCTGATCTAGATAGCATGTAGTCTGAAGAGTTAGAGGTAGCCCCGAGACTCAGTGATCCTGAGAGACAGAGCTGGCCCACCAGGAGCCACTGCTGGGCCTTTGATAATATGTCTGTGACTTTTCTCTTGCTTCCCTAGAAAAGCCCACAAATGGAAGAGTCCCAAGCTTCTGGGCTGATGCCCTGAGGAGAGTCCACTATGTGGGTAAAAACCCTCAGCACAGCCACTGTTGTGCTTCCAATGGCACTTATCCCCACCAGGCTAACGTAGGGCATGTCCCCTGTGCATCTGTGTCTTTTCAAAGATGACTGTGAGGACAGGGGCTATGGCTGCCAGCTTCCCTATCAGCTCTCCATCCTGAGTAGGAGAAATCAGCTCTCCAAGGACCACAGCTGCTTAGAGCTGGAAGGATCCCTACTACCCACGGGCCCCCTCATTTCTCAGATAGACACAAAGAGTGACGTGGCTTAATACTAAGGGGTATTTACCCTTTTCCCTTCAGATCCTGAGGATGAGAAGAAAACTCCAGATGGGTCAGCTCCCCTTTGTCTTGCTTTTTCTTTTCTTCCTGCAAAGAATTCCTCAGTTAAAAGGAATTCTGATGCTGAAGGCAGCCTGTCCCCAGCCAGTTCCCTTTCTCTTCTCCTAGGGCCGAGGAAATGAGCAAGGAGGGGTGCAGGAGTCTCTTGGCCTGAGACCCAGTACGGGAGATGTTGGGGCATACCAGCTTCAAGAATTTAGCTGAAGCTAAATTCAGCTGAAAAGAAGAACAAGAAAGCCCCAACAAGAAAGCCCCTGTGGTGGGGAGAGTTGAGTGAGTGACTGGCTGTCTCCATTCTTTCTTCATATAGCATTGAACTTCCCCATAAGCATTATTTCTGATGTGTTCCAGAAGTTTCCATTTAATCATGCCAACCAAGGTCTGGGTGACTTGGCTGTGTGGGACAGGTAGGCCTGGACCAGGTCCTAAGGACCTCCTTCTGCCCTACACTCAGACTTGGTCACCCTTTGCTTGGCCAGAAAACAAGGTAGCATGCCTTTGCGGACTCCCTAGACCTGAGGAAGGAGGTTAGAAGTGAGACAGCTGCACTCCATATGGGGGCTGCTCGTGATCAGGAGCATCCTGCAGTCTCTGGAGCTCTACAGCTGTGTCCCCTAAGTCAGGGCATTTGCTGTGGATGTCCCTGTCCTCAGACAGACTCTCACTGGGTGCCCTGGCCCACAGAGTCCTCCACTCTGACCTGTTCTCTCTTCATGATTCCTCAGGGGCTGCTTTGCAGCCTCTGCAGAGTTAGGAGTCTCCCCATTCGCCCTGATGTCTGGGGCTCCTCCTCAGCCCCTCTTTTAGTGGCAAGGGAAGCCTCCCAACCAGAGCTCCTATGCCCTGTCCTGGAAGCCCTACCGCTCTGGAAACAAATAAGAAAACTCCTTCGCAGGTTATTTTTTCCATCCTGTTTTTCTTTGTCCTCAGTCACAGGGTGAACCCTGCCTCCATCCCACACGAACCCTGTCCAGGAAGACTGCTGCTCTGTGTCCTCCACAATGTCGCCTTGCCTGGCAACCTGCCTCTTTAAATCCTCTTCGGAGAGCATAATTGAAGAAAAAGACACCCTTCTTTCCTTTGGGGCTCTAGCCAGGACCACTGCCCACGTAGCACTTCCCTCCAGGGGACGCCATTAACACTGAAGTCTTTGTGAATGGCATTCCCCGGAACTGCACAGTGCACAACCTAGGCTGCGGAACAGGGCAACCCCAGCCCTGGCTTACTCCCCTGTGAAGCAAATTCATTGTAATCCAGATCCAGGCTCAGATACCCAAGAAAGGGAAATTCACAGAAATCTCACTCAACCTCACAGTGGCATCATGTAGTCAAGCCCAGGGATGCAAATTCAGACAAACCCTAGCTCACACTCGGCTCTGCCACTCAGTAGCTGTTTTATTTTGTGCAAATTCCCTAATCTCACTGAGCCTGGGTTTCCAACTCAGGAAAAATGGCCAACAATTCTGAATCTTGTTTTCGTGAGGATTAAGTAAGATAATGCACATAAAGGTTTAACCCATGTGGCACATGGTTGGCACTTGATAAATGATGATGATGGTTATCTCTTATAATAAGGCTGATATCCAGTTCTGCCTACCTCGCAGAGTCCCAGAAATAAAATGAGATGAGAAATAGATCATTTCTAAGATCTCTGAGGAAATATTCCACAAGAATCCCAACTACTTTTATTCATGTCTCTGTCTATAAAAACTAAGCAGTGTGAAGCCCCTTTGCTTCCGAGTCACGCTCTGTGACTGATGGCGGGTGTCAGGAAAGGCTCAACCAAGAGGGAGAAAGATCACAGGCAGCAGACTGAGGCCCTGGGCGGGTGGAGCTGAATGAATACCAAAGGCGGCAGTTGTGAGAGAAAGCAGAGATCCAGAATGACTTTAAACAGAAAGCAGAGGCCCACAGAGGGGAGGGGAGAAAGGGGAGAGAGGCCAGGTCTACACGTCACCTCCCCCAAGGCCCTCTGTTCATTCACTGGTTCCTTCAGCAGATATGCTGAACCTCCTCCCGGTGCCTGCCACCCTCGACTGGAGGAGATGTGTAGGCCCAGGAGCAAGTTAGACACTGTGATGAGAGATGACAGAGAAATTTGGCTCTAAAGACCCCTGTGCAGTTCACAGGAAGGCTCTCTGGAAGAGGTGATTTTCTGGGTGGAAGGGGACTCCAGGGAGAGAGACCAACATGAGCAGAGCTGGAGATGTGGGAGCAAGGTTTGGGAGAAGGAGGACACAGTTGCTTGCCAGGATGTGAGTGAGAGGCCACAGCTGCCCTCCAGGCTAGAGAAGTAGGCAGGGCCCTTGACACCAGGTTGAGGATTTCGGCTCAGTCTCCTCTGTCCACGCCAACAGTTCCCAACCTTATTCACTTTTTTATTTTATTCTGGTGATGCAGGGGAGATGCTATTCAGACAACTGGCTTCTGCTGTCATTGTGCCCCAGGATATAAATCATTTCCACCAGGCTAGCTGGAGCCCCGGCCCTCCTTACTACTGAAGAGAGCAAGCATACTGTTACCAAAGGGTTAGCCTTGGAACTTCCACAAGGCAAAAGAGCGAGCTGTTCACAAATGTCAATCCTTCAACTCCTTTTAGTCCCAGAGAGAGTTTTTATATACCCAATGTGTCTCCACACTGAGGCCAGGATCATCCCCTCTTCCCTTCCTGCATTCTAGGCCAGTGGGAGCCATGGTTGGATTTGGAGCAGGGAGGGTCTTGTGTTTTGGAAGGAGTTCCCTGACTGCAGTGTGGAGGGGGGCCTGGCCATAAATCATCTCAAGGATACCAGTTGGGGAGACTACTGTCATAATACACATGTGACAGGGAGCCACTTTCCCCAGGACAAGGGTGTGGGGACACAGAGTGAGGAACAGCTCTGTGAGAGCTGGAAGAGCCCAGATCCACATGATGATGGACTTGATGGATGTGGAGTGACAGTGGGGAAAGTTCAAGAACAATGCCCAGGTGCTGGACGAGTGGCTGGTGGTATTGCCTACAAATGGAAGATGCAGGAGGAGGAGAGGTGGATTTGGGGGTGACCTGGGCAGCCAGGAGAGGGCAGGTAGTGAGCAGCTTTGGGGATCCATCGAGTTTAATTTACCTCCTGTCCTCCAGAGACACCCCACGCTGGCAGGTCCTTGTGCCCCCTCCCAACACCGCCCTCCCACTCTTCAACTTTTTGCCGTCTGTATCTGGCCACTTAGTGGGTGTACACAGGACCAACCTGAGGCAAACAAAGACTGGTGTCCCACGGGGATGGTGGTTGACCCCTCAGAGCAGGCACCATCTTCTCCTAAATGTGGAGCTCCCGATCTGGTTCCTCACCAGAGGGGACAGGAGGGAGAGACTGAAAGAGGAACAATCGTCACTTGGCCTTTTTTCTCTCCAGTGTGGTCTGACATCAGCCATTTTCGCAGGACAGTAAGTCTCAGGAAGCAGACCAGCCCCGCACCCAGCCTGGGCTCATTCCTATTTGTTGAGGCCAGCAATATGTGCCAGGCGCTCCACAGGGTTCGTGGTTGCTGTCCCATGCAATCACCCCCACCCTCCCAGGAGAGCTTCGCTGTGCTCCCCTTTGGGAAGCTGGAGACATGGAGGAGTAGGCACCTCATGGAGGCTTCACTGGCTACAGGTGGCAGGGCGGGGATCTGAACCCCCACGTTGGTCTCTCCGCCCATGCCTGCTTCACCACGCCATCTCCTGCCGTCTCCAAACACGGTGGAAGACGTGCTTCCCCTGGGAATGACGCTTCTTCTAAACATATTGTTTTTCTCTCCATTTTCATGCATTTTATTAAACATTTCCAAATCAGGAAACATGGAAATATTTTTTAATAAGGAGAAAGAAAACATTACAAATTGAGAAACTGACTTGGAAGGGTTTGCCAGATAAGCCATCTGGTCTTTAATTTAATAACCATCCAAAAAGGTCGACAGCACTCCCCTTCGAGAAGAAAATGGACTGTGGAGGGAATGGCAGCTGGTTTCCCTCAAATGTTGCTTCCTTGGCAATATGGGACTTGAGTACAACAACGAGAGCAAGAGGCTCAGGAGAAGAGACACACAGCCTGTAGAGAGGTGGCATCCAGACGTGTGACACCAGCCAGGTGTCCAGGCTCTTCCATAGCTGGTCCCATGTCTCCCCAGGGAACTGCTAAAAGGGACAGAGATGCCCCCTCTTCTGCCAAAGGAAGCCACAGCAGCCAAGCCCCAAGTTCACAGGGACAGAGTGGGTTGGTTTGTTGGTTGGCGTGTCACAGCTGTTTGGAGCTGTGGTGTTCTGCCTTTCTCACCTTTCAAAAATACCTGGAGGCCTTGCACCCCTTCTGTCAGCTCCTGTGGCTGGAAATAAAGGACTAGATTTAGAGTTGTCTTGGAAAAATCCAAGGCTGTTACCTTGAATTCCCTGGTTTATGGGAACTGTCCTTATTTCCCTAAATTCAGAGTCAACCTCTAAAAATTAGGGTACCAACTCTGGAGGGTAAGTGGACAGAGGGATATTAAGCATACATATGTCATCAAGGCATGTGGCCTAGTAGACTAGTGGTCAGCCTGGGTCTCTGAAGTCTTTTATTTCACATTTTAAAGGTTTATAAGGGAAATTGTTTTTAGAAAAGATTTTTTTTTTTTTTTGCCTTGATGAGTTCACCCTGTAGCTAGAATAAGCAGTAATGGCCTTGAAGTCACCTTAAGCCATTTATTCCTCAGTTAACTGAATTTCAATAATGCTCTTTCACACACATAAAGCATTTCTCGAAATGTGTCTAAGCCAAGGTTCATAATGCCCTTAAAAATGGTGATTCCACCCCATTTTCTCCACGAAGCTGGAATCGCATGCTCCTGCATGCAGGACATTTGATAATTGGAGCTGATGATGTTGGGGACCTGGACAAAGGCAGAGGCAGGGTTGGGAGTGAAGCCTGAGACTCTGTCATCCCTGTAGTAATAGGGTGTACCCTCTTAATCCAGGCTGCTAGGAGCCGGTCACACAGCCTGCTGACCAGGACTGAGCAGGGGTTCTGCCAAGCCTGTCTGGTCCCTGTGAGGGCACAGATGCCACCTCCATGCCCCACCCTGTGCCCTGCTCACTGCAGCTGCCATTTCTAGCATCAGAAAAAAAACATGGAGTTGAGCACCAATCTATTTGTTGCCTTGCTGTAAGGAGCTAGTGGGGTCCTGAAGCTTCTGAGTTTCCCATTGCTTCTCATTTCTTTGCTGTAAAATCAGGATAATATCCCTTGACCTGACAGCTTCTGATAAAGACAAAATAGGAGCGTCCATGCATTTTTTTCATTCATTCTGCTAATAGGTATTTATCGAGCAGTAGGGATACAGAAGTAAACCAAACCAGCAGTCCTCTCCTTCTTGCCACTTGAAGTCTAATGGGGGTTGACACTCAATAAACTCAGAAAATATCTCAAGTCAAATAGCAATACATGCTGAGGGCAGGAAGTTGGGGCATGGTGGACAGCACCGTGAGAGGCAGGATGGTCAGCAAGTCTTACTTAGCAGCCGACATTGGAGCCAAGGCCTGATGCAGCCTGGGAAAAATCCTTCCAAGCAGGAGTAGCAGGTATGGAAGCTCAGAGACCAGAGTGAAGCTGGGCTCTTAAGGAGCTGTGAGCACTTTAGATGGGTCACGGGGAGCTCAGGGGATTGGGGCTCCAAGAGGACCCAGGGGCTTGTGAGACTAGACAGGGCGGTGCAGGAGTCACATACACCAAAGCAGGGAGGTCAATTAGGTGACCACTGCTGTGATCTGGGTGAGAGGACAGGGGCTGGAGCAGGCAAGGGGATGAGAAGGGTCTGAATCTGGGAACCTTTTGAAGGTAGAGCTGGCAGGATTTGCTAGAGACAGGTAAGGGGCTCAGGCCCACCTGGAAGAACTATAGGAACAAAGAAGATTAAAAGGAGAACTTTTCAAAAGTTAGCTTTTCCTACATGAAAGTGTCCGTGGCCTGCTCCCCCTTCGTGGCCCGTGTGGCTGTCCTTGTTACTAGGACAGATCCTCAGGTGGGAGGCTCTCTGAGAGGCAGTCACATGCCTCGATCAGTGTCACGCATGGAAGGTTGACAGGCCCTTCCACTTTCACTCCTCATCACAGCCTCCTGAGATAGGCAGAGCGGACATGATTACACCTGCTTCCCTGAAGAGAAGACAGTACAGGATTTGTTCAAGGTCACAAAGTCATTAGGGTGTGAAAGGCAGTCTGTGGACTCCAAATCCTCTGTTCTCTCAGCTCTGCCAAGACTACACATATTCACTCAAGATGGCAATTGCACAATAGCCAACATTTCTTTTATCTTTTTTTTTATACCAGTGATTGAACCCAGGGGTACTCAACCACTGAGCCACATTCCCAGCTCTTTTTTATGTTTTGGTTTGAGACAGGGTCTCGCTATGTTGCTTAGGGCCTCACTAAGTTGCTGAGCCTGGCTTTGAACTTGCCATCCTCCTGCCTCAGTCTCCTGAGTTGCTGGGGTTACAGGCATGTGCCATACATTTCTTTAGCTCAACTCTGTGTCAGATGCTGTTTTAATTGTTTTAGGTGCATGGGCTCCTGTAACCCCTGTAGGAGTTCAGTGTGAGGTGAGTCAAGGATTATCCTGTTTTACAGGTAGGAAAACTGAGGACAAGGTCATGCAGGTACGAAGGGGCAAACCTGGACTCAAACATAGGTGGTCTAACCCTGGAGCCTGTGTTTAACCTTGACCCCAAGTAGCCTGTGGTCTTAGTGTGAGGGCAGCAGGAGCAGAGACCAAGTGGTCTAGGGACTTAGAGGAAGAGAGCTCTCGTTGGTTGGGGAGGTGGTAATAGGGATTAAATTGGGTCGTGAAGGATCAGTTAGAAGGACCAGTGAAGAAATGGCAGGCATGACAGGAACAAGAGAGGTCTGTGCAGAAAGCAAGCTTGGAGCACCACAACACTGAAGAGGAGGTCCGAGGAAGAAGGAAGAAGGCATGGTCAAAGTGAGAGAAAGCTGGGACAGCAGGCACTGAAGATGCACAGAAGGACAGTGTTCCGGGAGAGAAGCACCAGTGGGGTCAAAGGCCACTGAGGGATCAAGCCAGGTTCCTGTTGTCGGTTTCTCCCTTGACAAACTTAGCAAGTCCAGGGCACCCAGCTCAGTGTGCAGGTGACTGCGTGAACCTGAAGATCAACTGCAAGTTGAGAACAAAGCAATCCATCTGGATGGAGTTCTACCGAAGGCCTGGCTTGATCCCTGCTCCTTTCCAAGAAACCAAGCCTGGGACAAATGGCTAACGTGACCAAATTGCTTAGATCCATTGAGTCTTTTATAAAAAATTAGTTTACAGAAGTATTTAGATTCCCTCAGAAAAGGCAGTCACTTATCTTCACCAGGGCTTATTTTCTATTGCCCTATTGCTATAGCAGGTCACAGCGAGTGTCAAGAAGCTGAGTTCTTATTAATAGTGAGAACTGATTCCAAGCCCAAGGAATTTGGCAGCCACTTTGACAAAAGTTGAACTGTTGAAGAGAACAGCTGTAGTCATTATAGCATGCTTCACTGAGTTAGTGAAGCAAGCATCACTTTCCCAGGGGTACAGGGAAAGCAGTTGAGAAGGCCACATCCATTGCACAAGTATTGACTGAGCATCTGTTATGTCAGGTCCCAAGAAGATACTCAGAGAAGGGTACCAAGAGGACTAGCTCATAACTTTAGGGTTCGACAAATGGACCAATAGAATAGAATGGAGAACCCAGAAATAGTACCCCTTCCACATATTATCTGTAAGACAGAGGCAGCATTGAAAGTCAGTTAGGGGGACCAATGGACTGCACATTAAGTTGACCTGAGATCCTTGGTTATCCTTATGAAAAAAGAGAAAAAGAAGTTGTATCCCCTACCTCACACCATACACAAAATCAATTCCAGGTGAATTAAATGAATTAATGAGAAAGATGACATTTAAAAATATTTAAAAGAAAGTCTCATACACTTGGGTAGGGAAGGACTTCTTTAACAATCATGAATGGCAGTAATTATAAATGAAAAGGATGATAAATTCAAACACAGTAAAATTTTAAACATCTATTCATTGAAAATACTTTAAATAAAATAAAAAGCTAGTGCAAACTAGAGTAAGGTATTTGTAACATGAAACCTGATAAAGTTCTCGTTATTTAGAATATATAAAGAACTCTAAGAATCAATAGGAATAAGACAAAAATAAACCAACAGAAAAATGACAAAGTCATGAATGGCTTTCTGAAGAAAAGATGTATAACAAATAAACATGTGGAAGCATACTTAAACTTTCAAATGGAAGTGCTGAGTAAAGGCATGGAGAGGTATCAATTTATCCACTAGGTAAGCAAAGATTAAAATCAGATGATGGCAAATGTTAATAAGGATATGGAAAAAGAGGAACTCTTTTCCACCGCTGGAGGATGTGTAATTGGTATGGACATCTTGCAAAACAATTTGACATTCCGAATGAAGTTAAATATGCAAAGACCCTACAAATCAGCAAATCCACTCGCAGGTATTTGTCTTAGAGAAACTCACACCATGAATGAACCAAGATTAGGAACATCTGTAGCAATACTGCGCATTTAGTAAAAACCTAGAAAATAATCAATTATTCCTCAATGCAAGAATGAATGAATAAGTCCTGGTATATTCATATGATGAAATATAGTATAGTAATGAAAATACACTATAGCCACACATGTCAACGTATATGTTGAATGAAAAAGATTCACACAAGAGTTTATTATGACACTTATTTATTGCTGCCGAACAAATTACCCCAAAACTTAGCAGCTTAAAGCAACAAACGTTTACTATCTCTTGACTGTTATGGGTCAGGAGTTCTGGTTGAATGGCTCAAGGTCTCTTATGAGCTTATAGTCAGACTGTCAGCCAGGGCTGTGATCTAATGTCAAGGCTTGACTTAGTATCTGCTTCCAAGCTCACTTGTGTTTGCTAACAGACTGTGGTCCCTTGCTATGTGGGTCTCTCCTCCAGCAAGTCTCAGGACATAGCTGGTGGCTTCTCCCAGGGAGAGAATCCAAGAGAAAACAGTAAGAAATGACCCGAGGCGGAAGCCACAAGCCTACTATAACCTTCTGCAATGAAAGTCCATAACTTCTGCCATGTTCAAATTACTAGGTCCAGCCCACATTAAAAAGAAAGGGATCACAAAAGTATAGAAATACCTCATGAAGGGAGGGAGATATTGGAATATTTAGAAGCTGCCTACCACACTATTGACTATTGTAGTATGACATCATTTTTATGAAGTTCAGAAATAGAAATAGAAAATGAAATTATGTATTATTTAGGCAATCATACCTATGAGAAAGCATTATGAAAAAAAGCAAATGGTAATCATGAAATCCAGGAAAAATGATTATCTGGGGAGAGGTGGGGGGCCGGGAATGGTGGGAACATGCTGGCAGGTGACCAGGTTGGGGTGGCATGGTGAGTTTGTGGATGCTTATTTTGTTTTTATGTTTCACGACTTAACTAAATGTTACATGTATTTCCATTCCCCCCTCTTTGGTTTGGCTTTATGTTTCATATTCTCAAGGCTATACCTGAATAGACTTTACAGTTAATCATTCTGCGGTATTTACTGTCTTCCACCAGCTCTTCCCATTTATCCTTCTTCAGAGACATTTAATTTACCTCCTTTTGCTAATTAATTTTAGTATTTACCTCCATGTGTCTAAATACCGTGCTAGTACTGCTGCCTTCTGAAGCATCGGTTTTAGGTACTACCCAGGCGCTTCCCACTGTGGAAGGTAAAGAATTAGCTCCCTCTCCTCCCCTTCCACCCTTCCTGTCTTCTCCCCATCCTGCTCCCCCACCCTCCTTTTATAATTACATCCTAATTTTGGTTAAATCAGTAATCAGTGTTTACATCCCTCAGTCAACACTAATTTGACTCTATTCATAGTTGAGCCTTATAGTAAAATGTGATAACTTCCTTTTCTGCACAACTTTTTATTTTTTCTGGAGTTGTTAATTATCATGTTGTTCATTTGCTTAGTTTTCCATGTATTTATCACTAATTTGACTCCAAACTCTGGCAGTTATTTAAATCTCTTCTCAGGAAGTTCGGGGGTATCAGGCTTTCTGTTAATTTTGTCTACTTGGAACTCTCGCCTGCTCCATCTCTGGTTGTCCTTCACACGTGGAGCATGACTGTCCCCCCAAAATCTCCCACACCAATGCCCTGAGCCTTCTCTCTGCTGCAGGACAGCCTCCCTTTATCCCATGTCCTCTTCCTCCTTGCTTTACTCCTTGGACTGGGTGAGCCTTACTCTGCTGTGGCTTCCTGAGGAAGGATGAGTGGGAGGCAAATCTTCCAGAGCCTTCTATATCAGAAAATGTTCTCATTCTACCCTCCGACTTAACTAATGGTTTGATTAGTTCAGAATTCTGGTCTTCCTAGTTTGAAATTCTGATTTGGAAATAATTTTCTTTCTGAATTTTGAAGACTTTATTCCATAGCCCTCTACCTTCCAGTGTTGTAGTGAAAGAGTCCAGAGTCACTCTAATTTCTGATTCTTTGTGCTTGATCTCTCTCCCCTGCCCCCTTCTTCTGGAAGTCTGATAGGATTTTGGGGCCTTTGATTTAGAAACTCATGCTTTTCAATTCTGGGGAATTTGGGGGATGATTTCCTTAATTATTATTTCTTTCCTCTTTCTCCTCCACCTCCTTCCTTTTCCTTCAAGTCTTTCTTTCTAGAACTACCATTATTTGAATGGGTAGACTGAGTCTGTAATTTTCTCATACCTGGTTCTCATTTTCATTCTCTCTCCATCTTTTTCTGCCTTTGGGGAGACTTGCTCAATTTATCTTCCAGTCCTGTTAAGGAGACTTTTCTTTGTATAGCATTCCATTCTTGTCTCCTGGGTCCAATGTCTTATTTTATCTCTCTTATGTTAATTATAGAATTTTTTTTCCCTTATGAGTTCCTCTCTGTGAATGAACTGTATCTGATCTAGAGTCCTTTTTCTTTGTTTGTGTTAATTGACTGCTTTGGTCTGTGTCTTTAATGTTAGAGACTTCCTTGGATATCTGGGAATTCCTGGTTTCTTGCTTATTTTCTAAAGTAGGGGACTCCAAGCCTTTATCTACAAGGGATTCGAGGGAGCAGAAATATGCATATGTGTTTAATCCACCATCTTTGCTCAGCCATATGGTCTCTTGTATCCTTTTTATTTTGTGATATTAAAAAGTGAAAAAATGGTCCATTCTCTGAAAGATAAATGAATAACTATAACAATTACTCTTAAGCTCAAAGAAAAACTACATCTTTTCCTCCTCAACCCTTTAAAAAGTAGAACTATTCCCCCTCCCCCCAAAAATTCTCTGTTGCAAAAAATAGCACAAGATTAGTATGTGAATTTGTGACATGTGTAAACCACTCTAAAATTGTGAATAGGTTTAGAAACATTCTCTCCCTCCTCTCTACTCCCACAGTCCTGAATCACCAGCCCGGCTTTCTCGCTCATCACTTCCTGCTTGGTGAGTTGCATGCATGTCTTATCTCCACAATGATGCTCCAAGCCAGGGGACAGCAGGGGGCATGTCCACTTCATCTCACCTCTTCTGCAGCCCCCACCAGAGGAGAGATCATTGAAGTTTGACAATGAATGGATGGATGATATTCTCAAGATCTGCTTCTCCTCTCCCCAGCACACATAGTTAGCACCAATGGGATTTTATATGGTGAAGAAAAAAGAAGCCCATAAGAACTTAAAGGAAATTTACAAAAAAAAAAGCAGTAAATCATACATCCACTTGAAAGAGAGAGACATTAATGTTGCTTTATATTTAATTCCACTTTGATATCTGATATCTGCCTCAGAGTCCACTCATGTATGAATGAATAGGATGATCATGATCCCTAAGGCACCCAAGCAGCCAGAGAACACTAATTTAAGCTGCAAGATTTACCAAGGAAAGGCTGTGGAGATCCATGCTCACAGCAAACCAATAATGTACACAGAAGAGAGGCCAGGAATTCCATACTGCTCTCCTGACGGGGCATCCCAGGCTCTGTATTGCTTCCCGGTGGGCACCTGTAAATCTTCTAGCAGTTCCCCCTATCCGACCTCTTCAATCGGTCTGACACTGCTAGAAGAATCATTCTCAGATACCAAATGGCTCGTGCCCCTTCTTTGTCAATAACCTTGTAGTAGATTTCTTTTGTCCCTGGATCAAATAGTTCGTCAGTCTAAACTTCAAGACATCTCCATGAATACTTTGCTATTCCCCCATGGGGACCTTCTCCCCGTAGCACTTATTAATCTAGACCCCGGCCGGTTTCTGTGTATCATTCTCAGACTGACGACTGCCCCTCCCAGGACAGCCCTCAGAGCTGACACGCGATGAGCGCTTCCTCTTGGCCAAGCTCATGGGTTATTTTACTTAATCTTCCCATCAGCAAATAAGGAAAATGAGTCACAGGGAGATTAAGTTACTTACCCACAGCCACAGAGCTGGAACTGGAATGCAGGAGAACCACCAAGGCTGTGGCCACTCCTCACTACTAATCCACCTGAACCTCAGCATCCTCAGACCCTGACCCGAGGCTTGTTCTTCCAGAAAATATTCCTTTGATGAGCTGATGCCCCTGGCTGTGATTCTTTATATGTTGCTGGCTTGTAGAATGGGCTGCCTCTAAGTCTTCGCCACGCTGTGTCTCCCCCCACCCCCCACCCCACCACCAAAGTCTTACTGCATTACAGATTCTAAAGCCTGATTTTCCAGCACAGCCTGAAAGCCAGGTCCTGCCACCCCTCCTCCCAGCATGCGGGATTAGGGGCCTGCATGGTCTGAGCGCCTGGCAGGGTAAGCCATAGGATGGGGCAGGCAGCTGACTGTCAGAACTGGCACGGGGCTGACACATAAGCGCCGGCTCAATCCTGAGGGTCAGGGTTGGGCACCCCCAGCCTATGCTTCTCAAGGATAGCTAGAGGAGCAGACACAGGCTAGCCCTGGGGAAATGGGACCCACTGAAAGCAGTCAGTCAGGGTTCCTCAAGGTGGGAACAAAGCAAATCTGGGGAGCAAGGGAGGCAGGGAGGAGGGGGTGGGCAAGGCCACCCAGTGCTTTGGGGACGGATGGCTGGTCTTCAGCTGACTTCAGAAGTATCAGACATCCCTTTCCTTGTGCAGACAGTGACGAAAAGTCTAATGCCACCCCCTCATTGCTGCCCGAGGATTCAAGTTGGGGCTGGCAGCTCACTGGCGATGTAGGGCCAGGCTCGGGTGGGTGATAGGCTGCTGTCTGCCATCTCCCTCCTAGCTTTGCACACCTGCTTCTCATTTGGCTATCTCTCCTCCATGTTCCAGCTTTTCAAATGTCCTGCTTGCCACCTGCAGGCTGTCCTTCCCAGCAAGCCATGTCATCTTGTCATTCCTCTGCCAAGGATTCTAGAATTGCTTCCAAGGCCTCTAAGACCAAATTCAAACTTCTGATCCTAGATTTCCAGGCCTTCCAACACCTGAACACCAGTCTCCAAAGCCACCTTATTGCCTGTTACTGGATCCTCTCACTAAAACTTTCTCCTCATTCCCCAGGACATATGCTAGACACTTTCGCCTCTCTGATGCTGAATGGAACAGCAAAAGGAACATGGGCTTTGTTTCAGTTACTTCCTGTGTGCCCTTGGACAAGGCACTCAGCATCTTTGTGCTTCCTATTGATTGCTTACCTATATGAAATAAAGGATGTTGTGAGAATTAGAGTATTTGTGTTCAATGTGTCAAGCACACAGTAGGTACTCAAAAATGATATTGTATTGTGCTCTTGATATTCCCCAATAGAGGTCATCCTCCACCTCCTTTCTGATTGGTAGCGCTCCTACCTCCGTGTAGGCCCATTTCCAGATAAACTTGGACCTACAGCTGCCAGGAGAGGAAAATTAGCCCTTGGTAATCACAGGGCCAGACTGTGTGGGGCACAGAGAACCCTGGGGACAGTTGCTAATGTTGCTTATGTCAGACCTGTCCCTAGTACTTCATGGGTGTGAATTCATGTTGGACTCCTGGATAACTTGTTCTATAGATTTTCTGCTCTATTCAATGGGTTGGCTTAGTCTCCCTGGCCCTATCTCAACTTCCCATCCAGTGGCCTCCAAATGGTTGACTGGGAGATTCTATTGAGGAATAGTAGCCCTACAGGATAAAATGCAGACCGCTGTGTGCCATTCAAGCTGATCCTGTCAGAGGGCATTTTGAAAAAGAACCACCATGCTGCCCTTTGTGTTGAGCCAAGGGCTTTCATCAGGGTCTTCTCTCTGCCAGAGGCCCTTTCCCCAGGCCTACCTAGAGGATTCAAGCCTTGTTCCTATGCAGTGTTATGATACAATACCACTGACTGGGTCACCTTCACAGAACAGAAA
Organism: Glaucomys volans; assembly: GCA_020662805.1. Classification (NCBI taxonomy): domain Eukaryota; kingdom Metazoa; phylum Chordata; class Mammalia; order Rodentia; family Sciuridae; genus Glaucomys; species Glaucomys volans. The sequence continues at coordinate 96,451 of JAJEJO010001511.1, forward strand.
TGTATTTCTCACAATTCCAAAGGCTTAAAACTATAAAATCAAGGCACCAGTGAGTTCAGTTATCTGGAAAGACCTGCTTCTGCTTCCAAGATTGGGCCTTGCTTCTGCATCCTCCAGGGGGACCAATGCAGTGTCGTCACATGGCAGAAGGCAGAAGGGCAAGTGAAGCAGACCACCGCACAAAACTTCTTTTCTATGGGCCTTAACCCCATGCAGGAGAGGAGGAGCCCTCAGGGCCTCATCACCTCTTAAAGACTCCACCCCTTAATACCATCATAGTGGCAACACCTAAATTTTGGGCAACACATGCAAACGAAAGTGGGCACTTTCTCTGATTAACCCTTGTGTATTTGGGCCAAGTTCATCAACCTCTCTCCTCTGTCTCCAAGGTGCCTCATCCACCTACTCACTATGCCCTTGTGTAAATGTGTGCATCCTTGTCAAAACCCTCTCCTGGGCTGAGAGCCCCTGAGGGTAGAGGAAAACAACAGGTAGAATGGGCATCCAGGCAGAGGAAATGGTTGTTGCATGTTCCCAGTTGGTTTTTCCCAGAGCAGGGCAGTCACAAGACCCTCACTAGCTCAGCCAGGGAGGCTGTGCCTCTGTAGGCACCCCAGAACCCCCTCCTAGAGGCAGGTCAAGGAGAGCCCTGGCCACTGCAGTCTCCCTCCAGACAAATGGGAGATGCCAGCCCTAAACCCTAATCCATCAGCTTTCTTAGGGGAAATCACTATGTGTTCAGTGATTTTTTTTTTTTTGACAGTTTGCTGTTCAAGAGCTTGTGATTTCAGATTAATCACATCCACATACATTTCGACTGTTGGCTTGGAGGGGAGAATTTAAATTTTATGACTGCATGATTTCATCCAAAGCTATCCTACCAACACTAAAAGGATGTCTATGATGTGGTACAAATCATGACAAAACATTTTGCCTCTGGGACCCAGCTTGTGACAGACGGGCATCGGGGGAACTGGAGGACAGGGTAGCTGCAGGTAGAACCTAGGTGGTCACAGCAGCAGCATCTTCGGTCCCCTGAAGAGTTCTGTGTGTGTCACCCTCAGTGCTGTGTCTCCTCAGCAGAATATTTCATTTCCTTCCCCATCTAGGTTCGTGCACAGCCTCTACTCCTGGCGTGGCTGTTACATCAACTAACTCCTGTCTTCCCTTTGGCAGGTACCATGACCAGCAGGACGTAACTAGTAACTTTCTGGGTGCCATGTGGCTCATCTCCATCACATTCCTTTCCATTGGTTATGGGGACATGGTGCCCCACACATACTGTGGGAAAGGTGTCTGTCTTCTGACTGGCATCATGGTGAGTACCTGTCTCTGCCCATGACCCAACCCTTTACTAAAACAGAGGGGCCTTTCAAACTGGGTGTGTTGGGGCAGCTGTTGGTCAGCAGGCCTGCATGCATGTCCCCCTGCACATAGAAAGGCAGATGTTCAGTCTGCAGTGGTTTCTCAGTTATCCATTTACTTTGCTAAGGAAGGAATGAAGTCCTGGTTTCTGACAGTTCATGGTCTCTTCATAGCCCATCTCAAAATGGACTGGGGAAGCTGGCCACTGCTTGGACCTTCTATTCGCCTCCAGTGAGCATCAGAGCTTTCAGTTCACTATCCTCCTTCCTGTCCCCCAAGTCCCACAGGCCTCGGCACCATTTCAAATCAATTTTAGCTGGAATTCACAGAAGCAGGGATTGGGAAGAATGCGTTGAACCAGCCTGAAGGGACCTGTGTCCTAGACTGTGTTGGGCCCTGGTTTGGTCACATGGTCCTGGGCCAGCTCGTGACCTATAGAGGTGCTAGATTCTGAGTGTCTTTCCAGCACTGGCATCTGACAAGACTCACCCCATCCCCAGGTGCCCAAGTCTACTGGCCAATAGTCTCTGCTAGCCCCACCCCAATACTTACTCTGGGAGGCACATGGGTGTGGCCCATCTCAGGGGCCACTGTAGCATGGTGTGTGGAGAAAGTCAGAAGGGGGAATCTGAACTTGCACTGTAGTCTCTCACTGTGGACCCTGGACCGGAGCTCACCTGTTGAACCCAGCACTCTCCAGTGTAAGGTGGAGATGGAGGGCCTGCCCTGTCCCCCTCACTGGCTTGTGGTGAAGCCCAAAAGAAACAATTTATGTGAAAAGTGCTTGGTAAATAATGAGCAGCCATGCACTTGGTCAGCATTGGAGGCATCCCCACCCTCAATAGCTTTGCTCTGCTTTCGGTGCAAGACAGGCAGCCACAGCCCTTTGACCTCCATCCTAGAGGTCAGTGGTGAGACCCTCTTTTCAGAAGAGAAAACCAGGGCTGGAAGAGGAAGGTACACATCTAAGCCAGGGAGGCCTTGGGGGTGGCGGTGGGGGCAAGAAGATGGATTAGACATTTAGGGCTTCCAAGTTAGATGCCCAAGGGAACCTCTCCCCAAGGCAACCTTGCTGTGCACCCCCTCCTGCTGCTGTGAGCGTCCTTCCTGTCAGAGCTCCCTCCCATCTCATTCCTCACCCTGGTTGCTCCTAAGAGACATGGCAGACCCTCTTTCTGTGAGATCAGTGACTCCTTTCTGCAGTAGGAAGGGAGAACCCAGCTCATCCTGCAGGTCCCAGTTGACTTTTCTCCTGTACCAGGGCCCACCCCTGCTCCCCAACCTGCTCAACCTGGTGGCCTGGTGGGGCTGATTGTGATGGACAGGGCAGCCAGCCTCAGGTCACTGGGAGCAGAGGAGGCCCTGGGTCAGTGGACACAGCTTTCTCCTCTTTCCTGACTAATCCAGGGCAGGCCCACATTAGCAGGCAGCCCTGAAAACCCATTAATGACAAAAGGTTTAGCACTGGGGCTGGGGTAAACCATGGGTAAGTGTAAGGCTTTAGAACAAACACCTCCCATCCTTTAGTAGGAGTCTGTCTGGCACAGCTCCAACTGTCACCAAGAAACCAGGGAAAGATTCTTCCTACCAGAAAGGAATGAAATGCCACCTGAAGGCCAAAGCTTTCCTTCAGAGTGCTGCTCCTGGGTCCTGGGCTTTGTGCCTCAGACCCAGCTCTCTGGCAGGGCTGAAGCCAGGCGGCAATAGGTGTTTGGACCCTGCTGGGAGCCTCTATTATTTTTAAATAGCAGCCATTCTCCCTCTCAGCATGGAACTGTGCCCCATCCAAGAAGCTGACCCATGCCATTTCCCTGGCTCCTGGACTCTAATCTCCTGTGGCCTCTTCTGACAAACAGCAGAGGAAAACTCAGGAACCCCTGGTCTAATACTGCCTCTTCTTGGAGAGTGGTCTACAGTGAACTGCTTGGTCTTCCAGAACCTTCTATTGCTGCCTGGGGCCATTGCATTCCTTGGAAGGAAGTGTGTTCCTTGTGAATTGAGGTGGGGTCAAAGTGGAAAGAACTAACAGGCGAAGGAACCCATACCCACCTCCCAAATTAAAATACAGCACAGGCCTTTCATCTTCTCTTTCTTCACAAATCCCCACAGCCCCACTACATGAATACGTACCTTTCAAAATACAGACACAGGGAGACTTTCCTTATTCATTGTCAGGTTTTTGTTTTGCTTTGTTTTGTTTTGTTTGTGCTGGGAATTGAACCCAGGGGTGCTCTGCCCCTGAGCTATACCTCCAGCCCTTTTATTTTTTATTTTGAATCAGGGTTTCATTAAGATGCTAAGGCTAGCCTCAAACTTGTGATCCTCCTGCCTCAACCTCCCTAGGAGCTGGAATTACAAGCGTGTGCCACTGCACCTGGCTCATTGTCAAATGTTTTTACCCAAATTAACGTCAACTGCTCACTATAGAACCCTGGTGGCTTTTCCCCATCCAATGTGACTTTCCAGCTGAGTCACTCCTTTGAGGGGTTTGCATTGCTGAGGACCCCTTCCCCCAGCAGGATGTGTATCTCTGGATTATTATTACAAGTGCCTTGACTAGAGGTAGGGCTTCCTGTTTGGTTGCCATGGACACCACAAAGGCCAAGGCAAGGCCTGCTCGGGAAGGAAATTGAAGGATTTGTGTGTGCAGGCTGTAAATGGTCTTAATCATTGTTTTCTCTTGACAAACCCAGTAACGGTGTAATTATCAACCATTAGGCAGGGTATATAATTGTCTGGACAGCTTGACATTGCTGGCCCAGACCTGGTGGGTTTGAGACTGTTCACCCACAAATGCAGATACATTAAAGTCCAGCATCTTTCTACACAAGATCGTCAGGATAAGCTACAACTCAGGAGAGGGCAAGCTGTCGATATGTAGTATCCAGGACTGGAAATGACAATGCAACTTTGGTCTTTTGGTTCTGCAGGCATCTTGGGAGACCATAGGACCCCCAAATCTGCTTGGTGGTACTTTTGCGTCAGTAGAGCCACTTCCTAAATCTGGGCACCCTCTATGGACCCTTCATGAGTTAAGAACAAATAGACAAAAGCTCCCAGTGTGTCTGTGGGGATGCTAAGCTTTTCCCTGACGGCTTCATGAGCGATGTCTCTTTGAACTGCAACAGGAAAGGATGATGAAATAGAAGGTAGCAGAAATTGAGTCATTTTGGGAGGAATACCAAAAGGGCTCAGGGAGACATCTGCTTAATGTCAGTTTTAGATGCGCCTCTGCCGAAACACCTTGGTTTCAAACCGGTTGATGTTATTTTAGTTGTTATGTGGAATCTGTTGCAGCAACAGAATCCAACTGTAGATCCTCCCGGCTTCCCTCCTCCATTTGTCACTTTCATTTATGTTTTATTTTATTTTATGCTTCTTTAGTTAAGAACACTTCATACTTCATACTTTTCCCCTTGGGATACTTGTTTTTCCAACTTCTAAGATTTTCCAGCTGGAAATGTTCCTTGGAAACAAGAAGTAGGAGGACTGGTGTGGAGGAGTCAAGGTCCAGATTTGGGCCCGAATCTGTCGATGACTTAGGCATGTTACCCCTGCCAGATACCTTTTCTCCACTCACTCTGTGCCTCCCGCTCACCCATGTATCTTGGAAAGTTCTACCTCATCTGGGTAGTGGGCCTTACCCACCCCTGCTGTGGGAACAGGAGTTGGACAGGACAGACTCAGGGAATCCAGTTGATGTCAACTGTGATTCAAGACTTGGCAAATCTGAAGGCACAAGACTGAGTCATGGATTTGTCCCCCAATCCGACCCCCTGGAAGTCAGGCCAGCAACTTCTCACCTCTCCTGTCCTACTCTTCACATGCCTGCTCTGTCTACTGCCACCATTACCATTCCACAGTAGGACAGCATGAGCTCTCACGTGCTACAATTAATCAGGCCCTTGGCCATTCATCTCATAAAGCCAAGCTGCCTTGCAGTCATGTCATACCCCCAGGTGGCTAGCATGGCCCTGTCAGATGGATAAGTTGATTGAAGTCAAAAGGTCCATAATCCTAAAAGGAACAAAGGTGATAGATAAGCCTTAGAGTGGGAGAGGGGTGGGTCCTATGGCACTTCCTTTATTTCCTCTAAAAAGTCAAAACTGACCATTCAGTTCTGATTTAAGTCTTAGGCTCCCTGCTTCCTTCCTGCCTCTCTCATTCTTACCGGCCCATCCTTTTTTTTTCTTTTTCTTTTTAATTTTCTAACCTCCTCCTCCTCCTCCTCACTTTTCATCTTCTGACCCTTGCTGTTTAGGATATGGCATGACTTGGTTCCAGTTTCATTCTCAATCTCTCCTTGCATCCTCCTCCCTTCCCTCTGCTCCTTCCCTTCCCTTCTCCTCCCTTCTCATCTCCTCTCTTGCTCTTCTGTCTCCCCACCTTTACCCTATTCACACATACAGTGGACCAATAACCTGGATCTCATTACTCTGCCCATCACTTACTTTCTGAAGACTGCTGACATCTGACTCCATCTTCACAAGGTTGCCTCTTAATGGAAGTGATCAGGTTCGGCATCATTACTGGTGACCTCCTTAATTACAGCCAGACAGTGGAGTATCTAAAAGAAAAATGAAATTGCAAAGATTCATTGCTATCTATCCAAGTTGAGATTAGGGGTCAAGAAGGCAGCATCCTCCAGAGAAATGTCCTCAAGAGAGTGTTGGCATCTTTGTGTGGTGGTTGTTGTTTTTGTGGTGCTGGGGATTGAACACAGCGCCTTATGCATGCTGGGCAAGCACTCTACCAACTGAGCTGCATCCCCAACCCCTTGGCATTTTTTAAGTTGAAATAATTTGGGGAATGTGAGCTGGTCTACCTCCCTGCCTCTATGCAGAGATTCATCTTTCTTATTGAAGATAGACAATTCTTTAGTTAAAACACTCTGGCCTATTAGAAGTCCCTTGAATTCAACCAGACAGGCTTTGGACCTGGCAAGAACCATAGAGCACTCTGCAAGAGACCCTGCTAATTTGAGATGGTGGATGATTGTTTTGATGAAATTCCCAAGGTGGCATGGTAAGCTGGGAGACTCTTCTTTGGCTGTTGTACCCCAGCTTTCAGGGATGATTTAAGTGAAATTTTGCCTGGACCCAGGGAGATGAAGGAGAACAGAGCCTGGGGAGAACCCTCTCCAACGGATGTTCCATTTTTAACACTATGATATATCCCTCTTTTGGGGCTTTGGCCCAAAGTGCTTTTGGAACTCCACATAAAGGCAAGATATGACACTGGGTCTGGTTGAGGGGAAAGGGAACACATATCCTCCCTACAGGACATCTTCTTTTAAGCTATTTTTTGCTTTTGGAGGCCTGGCTAAATTGATTACAGCTACAGACCAGGCTGCCCAACTGTCCATAGCCTCTGAAAATTGGGCACAGTCTCCTGCGAGTCACAGATGCCAAGAAAACTCAGCTGTCCCTGAACAAAAGAGGAAAAGGAGGTCAGAAAAGGAAAGTTCACACAGACTCAGTTCTTTTCACTTTGCTGTGCTCAAAAGTGGGCTACCAAGTGCACCAAGAAACACTTGTTTTAATGGAAACCCTTGCAGGAAAGTAGGAAAAATCATCAACTGGTCATGCTGATACCTCACATGAGCCAGCCTCTGTCAGCCATAGGAAAGGAGAGAAAGAGACAGCCAGGGAGAGGACAGGAGCTGATCTGCCCATGGGCATCCCTCCCAACTCTGTGGCAGGTTTCAATGCCTCTGAACAGCATTCTTGTTATCAAGGCATGGTGGCGCACACCAGCAATCCTAGTGATTCAGGAGGCTGAGGCAAGAGGATCCCAAGTTCAAGGCTAACCTGGGCAGTTTAATGAGACCCTGTCTCAAAACAAAACAAACAAATAACAACAACAACAACAACAAAAATAAAAACAAAAAACCCAGGTAGCTTGTAGAGCACCCCTGGGTTCAATCCCCAGTACCCTCCCCAAAACCATTTTTGTTCATTTCTCACACATTTCATTAGATTAGACCCAATGAGCCAAAATGTCACTGATGGATTTCTTTAATCCAGGGACCTCAATCTGCTAAACTGGGCTCTGCATTTTACTGTTGAAACTGGGATTACTATTTGGCATCTAGAGGATCACATTTTGGCTTTGATGAATTCATCATCTCTTTACATAAGTGGCAGTCAGGGCAATGCCAATGTGCAGGGAGAAGGCGATTGTCTCTGAGGACGGCCCTTTCTTGCCAAAGACAGGGTTGTCTTTCAGGGCCAACCAGAGGACGGGGGAATGATCTTCTCTCTCCCTCAGTATTTGCAGGCCAACTCAAAAGCACAGGGAAGAACATTTAAAAACCCATCGGAGTACATTGGAATGTGCCATTTCCTTTTTCCTGCTCGTTTCCCAGTCAAGTGTGCACCCAAAGGATTAGGAGAGAGGAAGTGAGCCCTGCCATTCTGTGGCTCAGCAAAACCCTGCTCTTCTGCTCACGTCCTTCCATGCTCTCCTCCAACCTGAGCAGACCAGGAACATTATTCTGGAAAATCCTAAGGGTCTCCTGCAGGTTCCTTATATCCTGGTTGTAGGCAGAAGTGTTGTCATCTTTCAAACCTCGGCATAATGGTGAATTCATGAGCCTCTTGGTGAAAGCAAGAAAGAACCCATCCCTTGTGCTGAGTCACAGCCTACACCTTCAGGTAAAAAGACTCAGCTGTGGAGCAGACATGATCATTGAGTGCCAACCAGTGCTCCCTCTGGGAGACAGTCCTTGGGGAAAGGGTATTGCTCTACATTTGATTATCTTCAGGAAAACTCTCAGCCATGGTGTTGTACCGTACTGCAATCTACGTGTGGCCTTCTTTCCTTCTGGACCCTCCAAGCTTGAGATGGCAGTGGCTTAGGACATGTAGGGGGCAGAGAACACCTGCGTATACTGAACCCTCTGTCTCCCGCTGCACTGCACAACGTGGCCGGGGACCTGGTGATTATCCATTGGTTTAATTCCCCACAGCCTTAGCCCCATACAGTGTTAAGATCTGACTAGTTCTAGGCAAATTCAGTCTCCCAAGGGTTAACTATAGAGCACCAACCAAGAGGCACTACAGACTCCTTCTTGGGTGGGGACCTGAAGGCTCCACAGGTTTTGACAATATGGATGGCTCGGTCTTGTCCAGCCAGAGAGCTTAAGTGGGCAGAGTCCTGCACCTTGCCTCTGAATGATATGCTCTCTCCCCCCTGGTTCGTCTTGCTGTCCTCCCACAGGGTGCGGGCTGCACTGCTCTCGTGGTGGCTGTGGTGGCTCGAAAGCTGGAACTCACCAAAGCAGAGAAACATGTTCACAACTTCATGATGGACACTCAGCTCACCAAACGGGTAAGATGTCACTCATCCATGTCTTCATGGGGAACTTAATAACCAAAGTGGAAGTCAGTTCAAAAGAAGATGGTCACATGGTATGGATTAGGGTCACACTTTTAAATGGAGTGTTGAGGGAGCCCCGGGCACAGACAAGCAACATCCACACAATGGACACAATGTCTGAACACACCAGGCTCCTGTCTTCCTGTGCATGGCTCAGGCAACCAAATAATCTTTCTGATAATTAGATCAATAGCATACAATGATACAAGCCACCCCCTTGCCTAATGATGCCAAATAAATCACCCAGCATGATGTTTTTGTTTATGCTCAAATATTTTCATGATTCTCATTAGGAAGGGAAGTAGAGAATCTTGAAACTACATTGAAAATGTATCTAAATCGAATCCTTTTTTAAAAAAATCACTTAAAATGATCATTCCAGCAGAGCCCATGTTCCTAAATATTGTTCATCAAAACGTCATGATCCAATTTTCCCTTTCGGGTTTTCCAGATAATGTTTCTCACTTGTATCCTTATGAAAGTGGTTAAGGAGGATGAAAAACTGAAAATATGCAGAAACGGGGAGCTCATTTAGCTGCTAAAAATCTGACACCCCACTGAATTGTGAGAGAAGAGAAGGCTCATTTAGAAGAGACAGAAACGAGCCTTCCAGGGTAACAGCGGGCCAAATGAGCTAGGCAGGAGCTGTTTATTTAATGACAGCTTTTATGGAAGATTCGTTAGAACTGCAGCCTGAACCAAGGTCAGGAAGATGATTTCCTGCAAGACTCTCCTCTTCCTGAGACCTGAGAGAACCAAAACCCTGTGCCGGGTCTCCGCCTCCCTAGTAATCCTGTCTCATTTAGGACCCCAGTGGGGTAAGGGATCCATGAGCAATCCCACATATCAGTCTGAGATTTTGAAAGCTAGAGAAAATATTCAGTGATTAATGTTGCAAAGCAGTAAAAAAATGTGTTAGAAATAGAGACAAAGGCAGGAAGGGAGAACAAAAAGAGAGAGCGAGAGAATGACAGAGCAGCAGTGGGCTCTTCCAGAAGGCAGGGGGAGAATGTGCGGTTGCCAAGGCCTCTCCAGTTTCTCAGCAGAATTATTCATGGCGTTCGATTGTTTGGTCTTTGATTACATTTATTGGATTCTTTAAAGAGCCACCACAGATGTTAAAAGAAACAGGGACAAGCAAACACCTCTGTATTTTGACATACAAATGGTGGTTGGAGGTACATCACTGCCCTGAGCTCCCAGCTGCACCAAAGAAAATGCTATTTGGTGCATTAAGATGGCAGCCATTGAGGTTGTCACCATGGTAAGACCTGCTGGGTTTCACATGGAACCCCACGACCAAGTCCCTCTTATTCAGCCCCCCTGTGATACACATGCCAAAGACATGCTTGATACTGAGGACATTTCTAACATTATTAGAACAACTAAATGCAAAAATACTTGCTCCTATTATCCTGATGTTTCACTGTCTTGAAACCTTATGTAGGGGTGAGGGGAGAGAGGTGTTTGCCTCCAAAACCTTCTCAGAAATTATTTACCAAGGAGCAGAGACATTAACAGTCTCTCCCCTATATTCTGGTTTGCTTTTTCAAACTGAGAATATACTTTGTATTTCATGTTATTCCTTTGTCCTCTCCATTTTTCACCCACTAAATCAGACACTAGAGGAAAATAAAGCCAAGGAAAACTAGCTCTCTCATATGCCAGGAAAATAAACAACTTTTTTCTGCAATATAATTGTGGAAGGAGATGAGGTTGTGGTTGCTAATTTCAATCTTTCAAAAATAATTCTCAAAAACCCTCTTCAAGTCCACTTGCTTTTTGAAAAGAGGACTGAAAATCAAATCCTCAAATATTTATTGCTCATCCATGAGTGCAAGGTACCTTCTTAATCGAATAACATTTCACTTTTCTGAGAACACTTAAATCTGTTGAAATGTCCCTTTAATAGCTAATATCTTTTCCCAGAGAAATAAACAACACAAAAGGGAAGATTCGTACAGAGAGATTTTCAAAGCTGGCAGGACTGGGACTTCCAAAAGTTCTTTCACATAACCTTAATCGAAATGAAGCGGATACATCCCTGGCCTACTCTGGTTTGAGTTCACTTCAACCTGCTACTAAACAAGTCTATCTTTCTTCCCCTGGGGGTCCTGGCCTATCCTTGGTCCTCTCCAAATGGCCTTTGTAGTCAGCTGGAGTGGTTCACGGGTCAGAGAGATGCTAGGTTCAGCCCATATGTAAGATCTCAGCGAATTCTTGGGGGAAGATCCAATGTGGAAGGAGCTGACAGTGACACACTGCAAACCTCTTAGGAGTAGACAATTAGTAGATTTAACAGATAAAAGCAAAATCCCTTAAAAGTACACGTGACCTTAATTCTCCAAACATCTAAGCAAAAAGAAAAGAAGGAATTATCTATGAATCATAAAAATGCTCTAATTTCTCTAGTGTTAATTCATCCCCCTGTCTGCCATTGGAGTGGCACTATTTTTCACTGGTTTGTTTATGGGGATGTGAAGAGGTCTGAGAGCACCTTTCTGGTTTTCCTGTATCCCATGGCTTTCCTCTTCTTCCACTGGTATAACTCATCAAGCCCGGTGTCAGCGTCGTTTCTGTATTTAATGCGATCAGCTCTTCCCACACTGACTTACCAGTGTCACTGCCAGTTATTCTATAATTACAACTAATGCTAACCTCTGGGCTACTAGATAATACATAAGCAAATGACACACAGAGAGACTGTGCTGGTCCTCGAGCCCCGTCTGTTCTCCCCCTCAGTGCTCCTCCATGTCGCCATCTTTGTTTTATGTAATGAACACACATCACAAACCTGGTCACTCCCTGGTGTGGTCTCTTGGTGTCTCTGAGTACACCAAGATGGTTAAGAGATAGTCCTTGCCCTTATACTTAACTTCCACTGACTGACTGCCCTCAGAGAACATGGAAGAGTGGGTTGCCATGGACACTCTCGGCTTCAGAGGTGCCATGGACGGGAGATTCCTGTGTATCTGCTGCTACTCTTCACTCAGACCAGTGACTGGACCTACTCCATGGTGTACGTGACTGGTTCAGGATCACCCCTCCTCTCCTTGCTGAAGGGTTCCTTGCCCCAAAGACCTCATCCAAATTCACCTCCTACAAAATCAATGAGTAAAACCAAACTCATGACTTCTCTGATCTGCTAATGACATAGCTATTCCTCCAGGGTCCAGACCTGAAGACTTTGAGCCAGCTCTGACTTCTCACCACCCGAGGACTGAACAGTGCCCAAGCCTGATTTGACCTTGCCATGACTGTTTGTGCAGTGTCCCCTCCAGGCCCTGCCCCCATCCTTAGATCTGCCATCTTTCCAGTCTTGTACTATCACAGAGCTCGCTCCCCTCGCTCCTCCATTGGGCCTCCTTTACCACAGTTATCCTGCACTTTGCTCCCCCATGGGTCTCAGACTGTGCTTGAGCTCTGAACACACCACCACCCACTCAAACACCTTTCACAGCCCCCACTATCTACCTAATGGTGAGAAAAAAAAAACTTTAATTACAGCTCTCTGTCAATTTTTATCATAGTCTTGCTAGGAAAAAAATTTTCAGCAGGCTAATTAAAAGATTTACTTTTAGTAGGGTTTTTTATAGGAAAAAACAATGGTCATCATTGTCATACCAAATAAAGGACCCTGCGTGGATAACCCACAGGTGGTTGGGCCTATGCTTAGATTCCCAGAATAAGTCTTTATGCCTTTAAAATTCATTAGTTAATCAATTAAACAGTTATCAGGGATGCTAATTCTTCTCAAAAGAGGATTGCAAATTATATCACCCACAAAGGTTCTGTCCCAGACAGATGGGGCACAGTGTATCTTTAACAGCAGTTCCAGAAACATTGTGTGATGGAGTTGGAGGGATCCTTGGGGATGATCAGGTCCAACCCAGATGAGAACACTCAGTTCCAGACCGGGGAGAGGGGACAGGGGATGCCTAAGTCGTATGCAGCTAGCTGGAGCCTATCTCAGACCCAGTTTATTCAAGAGGGCAACTGCTCTCCAGCCATAACCCAACAGGTTTTCCAGGACAGTCACATGGTATTAGGGTCCCAGGCAGGCTGGAGAGAAAAACCAGTTTAACTCCAAACTAGCTAAGCACCACATTAGCAGCATTATGAAATTATCCACCATTCACTACCAGGTTGCTATGGGGAGAGCTTCAAACTCCAACTTTGAATCACAGAAATATATCTCCTCTTCACCTCTCCCCCATCCCTCCAATTTCCTGTCAGTCACGGAGGTGGAGCCCTCTTCCCTCCCGGTGAGGCAAGGAGTGTGGAATAGAAGGGGGAAGGAAGGAGGAGATGTAGGCAGAGTGATGAAGGAGAGGGCAACCGGCAGGAAATCTGTGGGGGTGCCGATGAGGGAACAGGGGGCTTGGCAGATGGGGAAGAGAGAGCAGTCCCTTTGCAGTCTGGTGTGTACTGGACACCTCCAGTCAGGTGTGTGTGGACAGGGCTGGCCTGCAGGCTGTCTCAGAGCGATACTGACCATTGATCAGTTAGCTTGGGTTCAACCTGTGTAACTCCTTGAGACTGCAAAACGCTCTTCCCTGGGAAGTTCCTGGCCGCGTGGTGGACATGCTAGTGATTTCTTCCTGCGGGTCCACCAGTGGGGCTCTTGGAATTACTCTCCTAGGGCTTCTGTGGCTGCTAGGGACATGGGGTACTCAAGAAGGGGGCTCTTTGATCCCCCTGGTACTTCTGCTCTGTGTGTTCTTCCTACAACCCACAGTCCCTCTGGGATACAAGTTGCAGGTTACCTTGGCAGAGACGTGGCCCAAGAAACCCCTTGACATGAAATGGTGTGGCCAAGAGCTCAGGAAACAGACATGTATTCTGTTGTCTTTCTTTTGTTAGGGGTTGGAGAGATGAAAGGGAAAGAAGTGGACATTTCTTGGAGGGAGAATGTTAACAAAGCAACCATGTGTTGAGGTGCACCGGGCTACATGCTAAGTATTGTGTGTTCTCATTTAACCAACACAACAAACCCATTTAACAGATCAATAGGACTGGCAACACTCCAGTTCCAGGAACACTGCTTCATTTTTCTTTGAAGCATTTATTATCTGATACTATGTTACAAATTGCATAGTGTCTCCTCCATAAGATTATAAATTCCACAAAGGTCAGTATGTTACTGATCGGTTCACAGCAGTATTCTCACTTTCTATAACAGCGTCTGGCCCATTGTTGCTGCTCATTAAGTGTTCCTTGAAGGAATTAATAAGGAAAGTGAGTCTCAGAGAGTTCAGCAATGGATCCAAGGTAGAGCTCATAAGCCCACCTACTTGTTGAATCTTTCTGGGATCAGTGAAACAGTGCAGATACCAGTGTTTAGCACAAAGCCTGGTACATAGTAAATGCTCAGTAAACGTTAGCTGTCACTCTCATTTTCAAGATCTTAGTTGAACCACTTTTTTACCCAGGCCCACTAATCTTACAGTTCTTCCTAAAGTATAGACCTCACGGAGCCATCCCCAGCCAGAATGAAAGCATCAATTTTGGGGGTAGAGAACTTATGGACTCAAGGAGAATAGCCTATGTGCTTAGGGGATTGAAAGCCAGAGAGATGGCTTTCCAAGCCTGGAAGTTCCTCACCTAGCCATCCTTGTACCCATCCAAATCCATCTGGTCATGGCCAGCCTTACACAATCCTAGCTAGTGTGCTGCTTCATCTGGGGCCCTGGGTTTCCCACCATCTGGGAACATCTTTTGGGTCTGAAGTCCCTGTCCACTATGAGGGTCCCCAGGGTACCCAAGCTGCCATCAGGGAAGGGTGTATGGAGCCCTGTGGAGGCTCAGCATGTCCCAGGAGTGGCACACCTCCTTATCTGCTGTTCACCTGGATGATGCTCAGAGCAATCAGACAGGTGAATTGGAGAGAGAGATCTGGTCACAATAGCATCTTCTGTCTACCTGGGAAAGCAGAGTGCAGTTAAAAGCCTATTTCTTTTTCTCTTACAGATATTGATCTACTTAGATTTGTGCCAGGCTATTTGCTGGCAATTAATTTCAGTCAGCACAAGAGCTTGCATTTAACAGCACTTTCCTGAATACGCAGGGGCCTCCCGTTCAAACTCATAAAGATGATGTGACCACTTCTCAGCTGCCCGACTGCTCTGTGACTCTGGTGTCTTACATTTGGGCTGAAGTTAAGTGCAGGACCCAGACTCCATGTTCTGGTGTGTTGCTAAGTGAGGGACACAGTGATTCAATTAAACAAAAAACAAACTAATGTCCTTTCCAATCCTCGATCCTGGGAAACAGGAAATAATTTCTTTTGTGTAATGATGCAATCCAGTCAGGTCTTCCCTCAGACCACATGAAAACCTTATGCATATCTTGGACCTGGCTCTTGTTTTGACTTGAGCTAGATGGGTGAATCTGGCCTCATATCCCATCTCTGAAGCAGTTTCCTCCTATTTTAAGTGCGTGGGGGGTGGGGCAGTTGAGTTGGATGATAATAAGTAATAACTGTTTGGCACTATACTTTATATAGCATGCAAGTTCACATTGACTCCATTTGCCATTGATAACTTTATGGTCTTAGTTTTTTGGGGGGTTTTTTGGGGGTTTTTTTTTTTTGGTACTGGGGATTGAACCCAGGGGAGCTTTACTACTGAGTTACACCCCAAGCCCCCACCCTTTTAAAAAAGAATCGAGACAGGGTCTAAGCAGCTTAGGGCTTTAGGGCTTGCTAAATTGCTGAGACTGGCCTCAAACTTGGGATCCTCCTGCCTCAGCCTCCAGAGTCACTGGGATTACAAGTATATGTCACCACACCCAGCATCAAGTTTTGTTTGTTTTGTTTTGTTTTTTTTGTACCTGGAATTGAACTCAGGGGAACTTAACCTCTGAGCCACATCCCTATCCTTTTTTTAAACAATATATTTTCCTTTGAGACAGGGACTCCCTAAGTTGTTGAGGCTGGCTTTGAATTTACCATCCTCCTGCCTCAGCCTCCCAAGCCGCTGGGATTACAGGCATGCACCACTGTGCCCAGTGGCATTAGTTTCTTTATTGATAAAATGGGTATGATCCTAGTACCTGCCAGATAGGGTGGTTGGGAGGCTGTAGTGCGCTTATGCATAGGAAGTACTCAGACCTGTGCTGGTCACATAACAAACATTAGTTTTTGTCCTCGGCAATATCAGCACCAGCAGCATCGCCTCATTTGGGCCTCTTAGCAACCCTTAAGGTATGGATGTATTCTTCTCATCTTATGGATAATCAAGTATTTACTCCTAAACTGCTCAGTAATTGGTAGAACCTGCAGGCTTTCCCATTTCAATTGTTTCACACCAACACTGCAGACCATTGTCAGAGGCCTGTCAACTTTGACATTCTATGGCTCTATTAGTGTTCCAAAGAGGCAGCTTGAGTCTCTGGAGGCTGCTGATCCTTGTGAAGGCTATGGCAGGGTTTGTTTTTTCCGGTTCTTTTTAGTTATAACACAACAGTAGAATGTATTTTTTTTGGAACCAGGGATTGAACTCAGGGGCACTCGGCCACTGAGCCACATCCCCAGCCCTATTTTGTATTTTATTTAGAGACAGGGTCTCACTGAGTTGCTTAAGGCCTTGCTAAGTTGCTGAGGCTGACTTTGAACTCTCGATCCTCCTGACTCAGCCTCCCAAGTCTCTTGGATTACAGGCATGCGCCACCACACCCGGCTTAGAATGTATTTTTGACATATTACACATACATGGAGTATAACTTCCCATTCTTGTGGTTGTACATGATGTGGAGTTACACTGGTCCTGTATTCATATATGAACATAGGAAAGTTATGTCCAATTCATTCTACTGTCTTTCCCAGTCCCATCCCCCTCCCTCCCTCCTACTCCCCCCTATCCAATACAGTGAACCTCCTCTCCCCTTTTCCCCACCACCAGCCTATTGTGAATCAGCATTCACATATCAGAAAGAACATTCGGCCTTTGGTTTTTATGGGATTGGCTTATTTCACATTGCATGATAGTCTCCAGTTCCATCCATTTGCCAGCAAATGCCATAATTTCATTCTTCTTTATGGCTGAGTAATATTCCTATGGCAGGGTTTTTCCTTCCTGATTGTCTTTGAGACTTTCTTTAGAGGCCAAGAACCCATGGAAACTAAGAAGTCACATATCAAATCGTACCCTGCCCTCTGTCCCCCCAAAAGGACAACAGTAATGTGTGCTCTGCTGGGGCGAAAGACCTCCCTCCAGTGCCACCTCTTTTTCCAGGAGTCCACTCCAGCCTGAACAGAGCCCCAAAGACGACCCTCTCCTGCTTTCCCCTCATTCCCTGGACACCCACTGTCTCTAGCCTCTGCTCACTATCACCTGTTCTCTTTCAGGCAAGAAAGCACCAGAGGTGGGCAATTAAATCATTTAAAACCATTTCCACTGTGGATTTTTACTGAACGGAAAAAAGCAATATTTATGTCACTTAGACATTTCTGAGAAGACTTAGCTGTTCTTTTAAAAACATTGCTTCAGCGCCAATGAAGAATATAATCCAGCCTTAGTAATAAATTTTTGAAGCATACACACAGAAAAGTTATCAGGCTGCAAAACAATGTCTTCTAGGCCTTCCCACACGTCTCAGTATCTTAACAACGTCCCATCTGTTGATGTCAGTCTGAAGAAGTGGGTCTGTGTTCTCCAATTTTATTAAAATCCTTTCTGGCTAGTAACCTGGTTTCTTGTAGGCTGGCCTACTTACTTCCAGGCCCCGGGCCCAAGGACCTGTGCCCATTTGCATGGCTGACAAAATTGGATATGGTTAATCAAAAATCTGTTTAGCTTGTGCTTAATAGGGACATTTTCTCTTGCTCTTGTTACTAATTGCTGAAGATGTCTGTGTTTGGATTAAAACTTTGTCCCCTGCCATCTGGATGCCATTGATATGTCTCAGTTCAGTCGTGAGCTGGGTGATATCAGTGGTTTCCATGTCAACGGATGACAGCGTCATATGTGGAAATGTGTGACTGCAGAGCGCTGTGAAGGAGCCAGCCTTGGAAGGAGGCAGCT
Source organism: Glaucomys volans (assembly GCA_020662805.1). Lineage (NCBI taxonomy): Eukaryota > Metazoa > Chordata > Mammalia > Rodentia > Sciuridae > Glaucomys > Glaucomys volans. The sequence goes on from JAJEJO010001511.1 coordinate 114,219, forward strand.
CCCGTTTCACACCTAAATATCTTCACTGACTTTCAGATATTGCTTTAAAATTATTTCTGTTTTCTGCCAATGACATTTACATGTAAAATCGCCGTGTAAATGGTTTGGGCCATTGAGAAAAGGAAACAATGAACTTATAGATACCGACAGTTCCAATCAGTGGGAAAGACATTTCCTCAAAGAGGCCTTTTAAAATCTCCAACCGATAGGAAATCTGTTTACTCTCTGAAAACAAGAAATGTACCTCATACACTAAATGGAAATCTCAGGTCGAATGTGGCACTCTGCATGCCAGGACAGCAATGGCATATATTTATCTATTCAAAGGTACCCTGGGCCTCAAGGTCTTGCTAAGGCAAGTCTGTCTAAATATAGCATCAGCGACAGCAGTCGAGAGGCAGTACTGAAATAATTAAGAAGGAAAAAAAGAAACGCCTCTCAATTCCAAGCTCCAGTCTATTGTGTCCAGTACGGGATTAATAAGAGATGAATTTTAATCATTTTTTCTCAGTGTTCCATGATCTTGATTAAGAAAATAGATCACTGCAGAATTGTTTTCTTAGGGGGTAGACGATAGCAACAGACATGAAAACATATTACGTGAACTTAGGAAAATTAACCTGATAGCAGCCTGTTTTGTTTCTTTTGCTTTAGATCAAGAATGCGGCGGCCAATGTCCTTCGGGAAACATGGCTAATCTATAAACACACAAAGCTGCTAAAGAAGATTGACCACGCCAAAGTCAGGAAACACCAGAGGAAATTCCTCCAAGCTATCCACCAGTGAGTCCCTGGGGGCGGCCCCGCCCTCAGATGCTCAGGCTGAGAGTGGGGGGCCCTGCAGCTCTGTCGGCATCTTCTCCTATACCTAGGAGGCGCAGAAGAAATCCAGTCTGTTCCCTTCCACAAGCACCAGGGTGGAAGTCTGGGCTCCAACCAGTCTGTCTTCATTTACTGTAGCTGCCAGGCTGCTGGGGAGAGTAAAGAGCAAAGGACTCTAAGGGCTCTCCTCTCTCTCTCTCTCTCTCTCTCTCTCTCTCTCATACACACACACGCACAGCTTGGTTGAGAAGAGGGCATTCAGAATGACAAATACAACATAAGCAAGGGTTTACAAGCAGAAGAATGATCTGAAAATAGCAAGAAAACTACAGTGATTTAAGGCGAGCACACATGGAGACAAGACCTGACAACCCTTTGATTCTACCCACTGTTGCCCATGCTCAAGGTCCCCAGGCTAAGTTCCAAACTCAGATGAAATGACAGAGCTGTAGAATCTGCCAGTGGAGCTAAACCTTGACATGAATTTGAAATGTCTTTCTGTCCAACTCTTCCCCACAGATTGAGGAGTGTCAAGATGGAGCAGAGAAAGCTGAGTGACCAAGCCAACACCCTGGTGGACCTTTCCAAGGTGAGTAGCAGAATCCGAAGACATCCTAGAGTTCCCAGTTGCTGCATTTAGACTTTTCAGCTGCTTCTGTGAAGACCTGGCTATGTCCATAGTTCGCAGTGCAGGACAAAAAAGCAAAGAACAATTCCTCCTTGATTACAAAATAAGCTAGGTTTAAGTTTTGGACTTTGCAATCTACCTGTAGGGTTTGCTTGTTTGTTTGTTTTTGTACCAGGGATTAAACCCAGGGGCACTTAATCACTGAGCCATATCCCCATCCCTTTTTATACTTTATTTTGAGATAAGATCTTGCTAAGTTGCTGAGGCTGGCTTTGAACTTGCAATTCTCCTGCCTCAGCCTTCAGAGCCACTAGGATTACAGGCATGCACCATGGCATCCAGCCATCTTCTTGTCTTTTAAAGTTTGGCATTTGTTTCTTAAATGGTTCAGGTTTGTCTAATTAGCTGACGTATTAAATCTTTTCTGCATGTTGTTTTAACATCTGCCATCAAGGGGCTCTTAAGAAAGATCTTGGGTGGCACAGAGGCAAAGTATGTTAACAAGAACCAAATAGGCGCCATGACCTGGGTGACACTAAGATCTTTCTAGTCTTCTGTTATAATTGGGGATTCATTTTCCTGCATCTTCCAATCCTTACAACCCAGTTTTTCTGGCCCCAGATTCGTGGTGCATTTCTTTATTTCCCAAGAAGCAAACAACAGTGAATATAAAGACTCCCCCACAAAAGAGAGCCCTCTTGAGAGCTCAAGGCCTTAAGACTTGTTATGGTGTTGTCATTCCATGTTTCAGGCACTGAACTGCTGTAAATACTGTAAAGAAACTTGCTTTTGCAAATAACCAAAGTGGAGAAAGCAAAGGTTCCACCGTGGACAGAGCTGAGAGTATGCACCATTGCAGACTTAGAGGGTCCCCCTCTAAGCCCCACCTCATTACCTTCTGATAGAAATTGTATATCAAGAATACCGCCCAGGGCCAGGCTGGCAGAACATTCCAGCAGGTCAATTATCATAACGGAACACATGCCCTGGGAAAGCAAGAGAAACTCCCTCGGGCAAATTAAACACCTTTGGAAAAGGGGGTGCAATCAGAAATGACTGGTTGCTGGGCCACGTGCAGGCACTTTGTTCAATAGAGGGATCAGACCAAAGAAAGGACCTCCTGAGCCTATGAGAATTTTCAATCAGAGAGCAAGTGATTTGGCACAGTTGGGGAGAAGCCCACAGGGCTGCATACTTCTAGGAGGGGTGTTCAGGTGGAGTGGGGTGTTCCTGAGAGGCTGCATATGGGGAGGAAGAGAACAAACAGTGATATGTGGGAGAGAACCCCCTTGGGGATGTGTTGGTTAATACTCTTGGGTTCCAATATTAGAAACCCACTGAAACTAGGTTGAAAAATGGAAGAATTTACTCTAATGAGAGCCTCATTCTAGGCAGAATCTCAAAGCAGGCATGTGGTCAGAGAGGAACTGACTAGAACCATACCTGGGAAGCCCTCAGGCGGAATCCTTACACCATCTCTTGACTGTTCAAGTATCTGTTTCAATTCCCTCTCTCTCTCTCTCTCTCTCTCTCTCTCTTCCCCCCCTCCCTCTCCCTCTCTCTCTCCCTCTCCCTTCCACCTCCTACCTCCATGGCAGGCAGTATGTGTTATAGTTTTAGCCACAGATAAAGACTATTAGCCTCCTATTTGTCTTTAGTCTAAATTCTCAGAAGAGATAGTCATTGGCCAGTTTGAGTCATATGTTCATCCTTGCACCAATCAACTATGGTTAGGAAGAGGATCATGTCAATCAAGCATCTAGGAGCCCACTCTGTGAGCTTCAGGAATAGTCCAGTGAGATTCCCTAGGACATTTCTTCTAAGAGTAGCAAGGTTACCCGACTCGCCTCTTACCTGGAAGGACACTGTGACTGATGCTTCTCCAGAAATATTAGGTAAACCAACTTTTTAAATTTTTTTTTATTTTTCCAGACGGTATTTTGATTCATTGTACACAAATGGGGTGCAACTTTTCGTTTCTATGGTTGTGCATGATGTAGGTTCATACTGTTTGTGTAATCATACATGTACTTAGGGCAATGATGTCTGTCTCATTCCACCATCTTTCATACACCCGCCCCTCCCCCGCAACTTTGAAGCCTGTCTTTCTGCAGTGCCACCTACAGCCTCTCAAAGAGATGAGGCCCACGAGCAGACTGTGTGAAGCACAAATCTCAGTGAGTTAGAAAGATGCTCTTGTGAATTGGGGTGGGGGAAATAAGCCATTCATAACCCGGAGAGCAATTTACCTGGAAAAAAGAGCACACAGGAAAGAGTTACCGAAATATTCTGCAGAGCCACGGTGGGGGTCATGCCCCAAGGCTTGGGGAGAAGGTGAACTCTAACATCTAGCCAGTCTTTGTCTTTTCCTTCCAGGAGATCTGCCCAAGGCCCTGGTGGCAGCTTAGCATATTTCACATTGATGAGTCTTTGCCCTGGCATCCTGTCACCAAGCAACGGAGAAGGGGGGGGCAATATAATGCTGTGCTTGCTCCCCTTTCTCTGTGCTTTACCCCCCACACCCCACTCGCCACCTTCCCACCCCTGCCTTTCAGTCCTCCCTAGATTAAAAATGTGCTGTGTGGCCTCCAAATATTATTTTCTATATTGAAATGCTACCTTATGTGGTGACAGAGCTGGTGGGACTTGGACTCTTTACCCGATTGCTTTAATTTCTTCAGTTGCTCAGGTGATCAAATAAGATAATACCTATAAAAATGCTGTGTAAACTCTAAAGGTTTTGCAAATGGTAGTACTGATTCTGAATATAGATGAGGAAACCAGGATCCAAGGAACAAAAGCCACTGTGCCAAGGTCAGGCAGGGTGCCAGAGCTGGGGCTAAAGCCCAGGGGCTTGGACTGTGAGTCCAAAGCTTATTGGGGTGCCCTGGCGGTCACAAGCATGAGTGTTTTGTATATTCCGGGAAGAAAATGCACACTGAGAAGGTTCTGTGAATGTTAATTAACAGGGGAAGTCCTTTCACTTCTAAAGTCACCCTTTCCTCTGAGGGTGTCAGGGATACAGTGTCCTGCTCCCGCAGGGGCATCGCTAATTGAGAGAAGAGCTGTTTTCATGCCCCCTAGGGCAGCTCCTTCCTGTGCAGCCTGGTAAATTCCCACTGGCAAGGTTTCACTACATTTTCAATCCCCCCTTCTCGCTCTTCTCTAGCTTATCATATTATGCCAAGCTTCTTTAACTTCTGTTTCTCTCTCACCTTATTTCCTACTCCTTTGGCCCCTGGAGGCACCAGTGGTTTCTACATCCTTCCAGAGTAACTAGACACACCCGGTAAAATAGGATCAGGACATCCCTGGCAGAGCGCTAGAATCCCAAAGAGCCATTGCCCCTGGGGGAGGGGGGATTGTGGGAGGGGTGACACAGCACCTGCCAGCTTGGCCGTCTGCCATTACTGCCACAGGAACCTTATTCCTGAACACCTGAAAGTGTAAAGACTCTTGGGAATCTTCCTCCCAAGTCTGATGTACAGAGCCAGGACAACATTTGTTAATTTGTGGGAAGAAATATGGCTGTTGTGTAGACTAGATTAACATGGGGCCATGGAATGTCTGGGAAGGAACACTGGTAACTGGTGGGGCCCTTTGAACATTGTGAGACAGCCTTGGGTGCAGGAGGATTATTGGGGAGGAGATAGAGACAGTATCTGTTGCAAGTGCAGGAAGCAGGATCAGTCAGAGGAGAGTCCGAACTGCAGCATTAGTCGACCAAGAACTTACCCAGGTGGAAAGGCCCTTCAGGAATGTCCCAGAACAGGCAAGATGGACTGGGCCTTTGAACTGCCACCTTGGCCAGGCTGGGAAAGGGCCAGACCTCAGGTGGTAGCTCCTTTTATAAGGAAACCAAGATTGAGAGAGGTTCAGTGGCCAAAGGTCTCAGTGTTCCTGAGCTGCATTCTTCCCCTTGAACACTGGCCTGCTAATTATAAGACTATGACAATGACCATTTCACTTTCTGCATCTTCTCTTTAGTCATCAAATGCCAGCAGCCACATAAGCTGAGAGCTTGGGTCTCTGTAAGAATATGGGGACACTTAAGAGGTACACTCCATTTAAGGGGGAAAAAAAGTGCTGTTTCTTTTCCTTCATATATATTTTCTATTAAAATTTTGCAATGAACTGCCAGGCACAGAGGTGCACATCTGTAATCCCAGGAACTCTGGAAGCTGAGGCAGAAAGATCACAAGTTCACTGCCCAGTCTGGGCAACTTAGTGAGATCCTGTCTCAAACACACACACACACACACACACACACACACTAATTAATACTCATTATTTTTGTAATAAGAAAAAAATGTGCCCACCCAGCCTCCGCATCTGCTGAAATAACCTATTTCTCCATCCCAGGCCAGGTTAGATACAGCTGGAGCGCAGGCCACTCCTGCTGCAAAGTGGAGTGTTTCATTTATCCCATGGCCCATTCCTCCATGATGACTGGCCATGTCCCTGTCTCTGGTTCTCTCTCCACACAGATGCAGAATGTTATGTATGACTTAATCACGGAACTCAATGATCGGAGCGAAGACCTGGAGAAGCAGATTGGCAGCCTGGAGTCTAAGCTGGAGCATCTCACAGCCAGCTTCAATTCCCTGCCCCTGCTCATTGCAGACACCCTGCGCCAGCAGCAACAGCAGCTCCTGACTGCCATCCTGGAGGCCCGGGGCGTCAGCGTGGCAGTGGGTACCACCCACGCCCCACTCTCCGACAGCCCAATCGGGGTCAGCTCCACCTCCTTCCCAACCCCGTACACAAGTTCAAGCAGTTGCTAAATAAAACTCCCCACTCCAGAAGCGTTACCCATAGGTCTTAAGATGCAAATCAACTCTGTCCTGGTCGCTTTGCCATCATGGAACTTTGAGACCAGGGAACGGAAAGAAGAGAGACCGAGCTAATTAGCTAACTCACATTCACTCGGCGTGCTTGGTTCGATATGCCTTGAAACCAGAAATCTAATCTCTGTTTAGGTGCCTCTACTTGGGAGCGGGAAGCGGAGATGACAGGAAGCGACGCCTCTGGCAGGGCCCTTGCTGCAGAGTTGGTGGAGAACAGAATCCACGCTCAATCTCAGGTCTTCACGTGGGGGGTGGGGAGGGGCAGATGCACTGAAGCAGCCACAGTGGAGCCAGTCCAAAGGAGGGGCCCGCTGGGAGTGGGGTGGTGTCAGGCTTGGGGAATGGGTTCCTAGCAGTGGGGACCTCGAGCATGCCTCTCTCCTTTCGTCTAAAGAAGCCTTGGGTGACAAAAGTAAAAGAGAGCCGTCCACAACTTAACAAAAAAATACCCAATTTAGACTAAAAAAAAAAAAAAAATTAATAATGATAACTGCACACACAGAAACAAATAAAAAGCCAGATTTTCCATCCACCATTAATACCTATATAATCCTGTGTGTTTGCACATGTACATGTACACACACACACACACACACACACATCCCCCCCACACCACATGCAGTCTAAGTCCTTTCTTGTTTGAGCTTCACCCAAATACAAAGGGACCTGATATTGTCCCCTGTGCACCATAGGCACTCAATGTGAGTCCAGTCGATTTGAGTCTGAGCGTGGGGTGTATTCAGTCCAGGTAGTTAGCTAGTGTTGGCCACATTTGGAGCCTCTCTGAAGACCCAGGTCCCTTTCAACACAGTGCAGGTTGCTTTGCCCTGGATATGCACCATGCTTGATTTGAAGTGGATGCCAAACCAAAACTGTTGGCATTCTGGAGGGGTAAGCAGGCTTCTAAAAATAACAGCTTTTGCAGAGTTTCCTTCTTACATCCAAGCTGTTTCGATGGACTACATACCCAGGTGTACGTATGTGGGGGGGGCAGAGGATTATGCGTGTGTTTGCACACATGCACAAACAGGTGCAACCCAATGACATCTTGGTGAACAGAGGTATTGTCCGGGGATTTGCTGAGCTTATTCCCCCAGCAACAGGTTTCCAGCCCCTCGACATTAGGAATGCAAAGGGTCAAGTGCCTCACCTTCAAGCTGCTGAGCTGGGAGGAGAAGGATGAAGAGTGGCCCACATGTCCCTTCTACCTGACCTGAAGTCACCTCAAAGGAAATCTTGTGAGAACAAAGGGAGCCTTTAGGGAATCTTGTGGGTAAGGTAAGAAGAACAGATTTGTCAGAAGCCTATTCCTACTGTGCCATGTTCATCTTGGTGCAAAAACAATTCCAATACATCACAAATTCCAAGAGACTCAGAATCATCAAGCTCCAGTGTAGTGACAGGCACTGAAAGTTTTTCTTTCATTTCTCCATAATCTGACCACACACAGCATTTGTGTCATGTTATTCATCATTTTTCTCATTCTGAGGTCCTTGACTTCTACTTGTGGGAAATTAATGATACTGTATGGAATATTTCATCTGTTTAGGGTCAAACAAAGGGGGGTTACCTACATATATGGTTATCATTTGGGGTTGAGCTTTCTAACAAGTCATTTCCATTCATAAAACCAAGTTTGTGCAAATTTTTCTTTCTTTTTTTTCTTTTTTTTTTTTTTTTTGGGAATGGGGATTGAACCCAGGGGCACGCTACCACTGAGCTACAATCCCAGCCCTTTTTATTTTTAATTTTGAGACATGGCCTTGCTAAGTTGCCGAGGCTGGTCTTGCATTTGTGATCTTCCTATCTCAACCATCAGAGTCACTGGAATTACAGGCATGCACCTTGGCTCCTGGTTGTAGGTTTTTCTTCTACAGCACTGGGGGGTCTTCTAGGGATGAGGGAATCATTAGCAAGGTAGCAAGGTAAACAACTCTAAAATGAAGGGCACTCTTTCAGGAAGATCTGATCTCTTGCTAACCACCTTCTTTGGTGTATTGCTGTTGCTTTTTTTATTTTTTCTTTTTGTTTGCAGTGCTGGGGTGGGAACCCAGGGCCTCACACATTCTAAGCAAATGCCCTACCACTGAGTTAAACCTCAGCCCACTGCCGTTTTTAAATGATATATCTTCTGAATGGTTTATCTTGATAGCTCTCCTGAGAATTTTCATGGGTTGTTTTGCATACCAGAGATGCCACACCTGCTATTGGCTTTTTTTAAAATACTTTTTTTAGTTGTTGATGGACCTTTATTTTATTCATTTATTTATATGCGGTGCTGAGAATCAAACCCAGTGCCTCATACATGCTAGGCACACGCTCTACCACTGAGCCACAACCCCAGCCTGCTATTGGCTTTTTATTTATTTATTTTTTTTACTTATTCTTTTAACTGATTATTGGAAAGATTCCCACCTCCTTTTTTCTTTTTCTTTCTTTCTTTCTTTTTTTTTTTTTTTTGGTTCCAAGTATGGTGCTCCTATTTTCAGTGACAGTCCCACCAAATACGTAAGCAGATGTATAAACAGATGAAATAGCCACACAGTTTCTTTGTGGCATTAATTCTGCTTCACAAAGTGAAGACCACTGATGGTTCACCTTGTGTGTGCCAGTCCTGATCATTTAACCCACAGCCATCGACTGTTGATTCCCACTTGCCCTTCCCTCCCGATATAACCCTGTGTTCTTTGTGTGTGTGTGTGTGCTCGCGCGCACATGGGTGTGCACACAGAGAGATTTAGTCTTCATTTCACGTAAATGACTTGCAGAATTCACTGCCACTCCTCCTGTCCCAAAGTGTGCCCAGACTGTCATCTGAACTATCACAGTCTGTGGATAATTCTTTTTAAATCCATTATTGATGCTCTTGCTAGGTCAACCCCGAAAATGAAGCTCCAATGCTAGTCGAGGAAATAGTTGCAGTTATTTTCAGCAGCAGTAGGCCATTGGCTTCATAGAGACACGTGGGCATTTGTAGCATGACTTGACCTATCGGTAGTGCAATAGCTAGGTATGGATTTTATCTTTGGCAAAAGATGTGCTTTAAAAAAAAAAAAGTGAATCTGCATGTTGATCCCTTAATGGCAAATGGGATGTTACTTCTCTGTACTAGTATTTCAGCTTTATGTGGGGAAGTTACGATTCTCCGCAAGTACAATCAACCCTTGATGACCAAGGTGTTCATTATCCTGGGTGTAGCTCACCCAGATTTTCCTCCTACATCTTTTTGCTGATTCTGCTGCACCTCAGCAACACAGTCAGATGGGGAAAGAGGGCTGGTGGATTCTAATGTCATGCCTTCTTATAACTTATTCTCAAGTTTGGTCATGGAGGTTTAATTATCTATTCAGGAATGGGTTACATGTAAAAACTAATCTTCACAGTAACCTCACTCCAATACAGAGCCAATCAAATTCTGCCCACTTCTGGAAGGCTGACCCAGTGGCAGAGCCCCTCCTATAACCTTTCTAATAATTCAGTGGCAGGTAAAAACACCCTAATAATCTCCAAAGTATCTAGACACTTGAATTAGAAATACAGAGCCACCCCCTCATCGCTTAAGCCATATTATAGCTTCGTGTACTGAAAAGTCAGGGATGTACTGTGATACTTTAAGACCACTGATCTCAGTGGAATTTCAGGACATAGCATCAGTTGGTGAATTATACCAGACTAGAAGCTCACTCCTCCTTAGATTGAAGTCCAAATACAAATCGGCACCTTTGCATCAAAGGCCACATATCTGTGATCATCATCAATAAATTGTCATACAGTGTCCATGAACCATTCTTGCCATCTTCATAATATGTAACTTCATGTCATAATATCTCTAGAAATGCTTAATATAATCCAAAAGAGCAACAGAGGTACAGCCCTGAGTCACCATTGACTGTCTGATGTCAGCGGGGACCAGTGGCATGATAACCTCGTCAATGAGGAGATGTGGAAAATACACATGCAGGCCAGTTCGAAAGCGCTCAGTACAAATAGTTTTATTATTAAGGGTCAAGAAGGAGTATCATTAAAGAAATGATGGTTTTAATATATTTGGGGATTTCCCCCTTAAATTTTCTAAAATTTCCTTGTGAAAAAGAAGAAAACTGATGATACAAAAATCAGTGATACGAAAAACTAGTGGCACAATAATAAAAACTTAAGACTGGATCCACATCTTTGGCCAACTAATATAACCACTTCATACCTCAGTTTCTCTGTACTTAAAATGAAGATAATAGCTAATATTATTAAGTAAAAAGTATTCAATAGAGGAAAACAATGAAATCACTATTGTTATCAACAATGACCCAGCCTGACTCTAGCTAGTCCACTCTTTGATGTTGTATCTGATTACACTCAATAGTTACCAAAAAGGAATTATTGCCTTGCAAAAAAGTAGTGAAATTGGCAGGGAGAGATATCGCCTAATTTCAGAGCCTCCTGCCTCCTCCAGAGTGTCACTTGATAAACAGTGCACCCCAAAATAAGAATCAGTGTTTCATCTCAGAACAAATGATTCTGCTACCATCATAAAACCCCAACCAAGACACTAATGAAGTCATTGCACTACTGATAGGTTGCTATTCTTTTTAAAATCACTGAATTTAAATCCTAAAATTTGTCCCCAGTTTTACACAGTTCATTCTACTTCCCTGAAAGTTGCTGAAAGCAGATTAAGGATCCGTTAGTGGTCATCTGGCTGTCCCTGTTGATTCGGCGGTGTTGATTTCAGTACCTTAGACAGCTATCTGTGGCTTCCTGGCAGGCAGGGAACAGTCCCTTCCCTCCCCCTGCAGTCTGTGGGCTTGATGACGCCCGGGACAGTATCCCTTCCTTCTCCACCGCCGCCAGAGTAAACATTTTGGGAATGAGATCATTGATACCACTGAGAAAGGAGTATGACAGGGATAGCAATATTAACTTTCTGCCTGTGTAGTGGGAAGCTTGTGCCAGGCTGCATGAATAGAAACTAACATTAAACTCCTGTCAGGCAAGTACTATGTAGATTTATATCGAGATAGACCACAGCTTATTTAAAATGTACTCAGTGCAAGGGTATATAGATATATATAGATAGAGAAAAATATAACTGTGATCTTTTTTGTCTTACACCATTACTGGAAACACCCAAACATGAACTGGAGTTCCCTCTGAACAAAACCATTGTCAAATCTTCAACGTATGACCTCCATACCTAGGTGCCAAGTGCCCTGTGACAGTGTTTACACACCTGAGAATTGTATTCTGGAAGCTGTAATCTTGGGCCTGGACAAACAAAAGAGACGTCGTGACCAACCAAGCTGGTGGAGGAAAAGCACAAAATTCAATACCAACCTGTACAGTTACAATCCCGGAGATGCTGACATTTCTGGTCCCAACCAACCAACCAAACAAACAAAGTGACAAATCAAATATGAATCCGAATGGAACAGCCAACATCTGGGTTCTCAGAAGGACAGGGAATAAACAACATTCTCTAGCTGCGTCTGTTTTTGAATTCCAACCAGGACTGACCCACCTTCATCAGACGTTTTTTAATGGCGCAACAACTCGATTCTGGTCCCAGACTCTCCATTCTACACTGGCCACAAGAGAACAACAAAAGATCGCTACAGGATGTTAATGGAGGAAACATTTTCATGGCAAACTCAGAGACTGAAGTGTTTATATCCTGAATCAGACAAGCTTCAATATGAATTTGCATCTTGCCTCTGTACTGCTTGCTATTTTTTAATGATAGGAGAAAGCATAACAGTTTATTTTAAATATGAAATATATTGCTATATTATAAAATATATTGTAACTTTCAATTAACATTTTGTATCAAACTAGTCTTTAGCAGGTCCAGTGTCAGCCTGCTCTCCCAACCACTGTTTCTGAGTACACATCATTGTTAGAGATCGCCTGACACCAGGCCACGGTCCTGGCCCCAACCTGTGAACTGCCATATTCTCATTTTTCTAAGACCTGAGTATTAGTGATCAAAAAAAAAAAAAAAAAAACACACTATTACAAACTTAGAATAATTCTACCCTAAATTCTATCAAGCCATTTCAGAAGAGACTTTAAAAGCCATCACTCCTTTAAGTAACAGCACAGGGCCAGTTTAATAAAGTATAGATTCTTGCCGCATAAATGCAAAGACCCCATGCTATAAATTAGGTCTCAAATGCAGCCAACCAGTTTTCCTTTGGCCATATCAAAAGTGGGCACAAAGAAGAATCCTGTTTTTCTCATGACTCAAAATTCTAAGCATTGTGAGTTTTTCTAGGTCAGAGTAAAACCAGGTTTGCGTTCCACCTGGGCGGGGCCCAGTGAGAGCCCAGGCAGATGTGCTTTCCTGAGTTGGCAGCTTCCTGAAGGGAGCACGGTTTCCACATGCCTGTCACCACCGTGGAGCCCAGCTCTTGCAGGAATGATGGCGGGAAGAGGTAGGACACCCACAGCAAGATCCACAGAGAGCTGGGCTTCCTTTTCTGCTTGTTTGTCCCAGCTGAGAGGAAATCCTCTTCAGCTGAGATGTTTTATTTTATGGCAAAATTAAGCAACTCATGAAATCCATTCCCCGCCCTCCCTGACCAGCAGCTGATACCCACGTAGAATTTCTCAGTTCCCTCTTTTGAATGACCAATGCCCTGTCTCTAGATGAAAATGGATGTCTTCAGGGACAGAACAAAGGTTTCCTAGAATCAGTGAGCCTCCTCCAGGTGAGGACCCTCACTCTCTGTCATCATTTCCGTTTAGTATTGTACCTGTGCAAGCCAAGTAGCATAAGGTAGGTTTAACTTAGCTTGCGTGTCTTGTCACAAACTTGGAAAATTCACACAGATATTTAGATATTACTAAACAACAGATTTTTTTCCCTGGGTATGGTGTGGGGGGTGGGACTGAAATCCTCTCAAATTTCAATGCATTTGAGATTTAATTCTCTTGTTCATCTCACCAACCTACGCTTTGGGCCTCCATGACATTATTCATGGAGTGTGAAAGAGAAATCTCTCAAATGCCCATTTCAGTCCGCTTGTATAGTTGAGCCCCAACTTGTACACAAGTTGTGTCTATATGGAACTAAATACCCTCAGCATTGGTATCACGCCTCAGTTACATGCTAGGCTGAGCTCCATTAAAGCCATCAGAACTCCGGGCACCTGCTTTAGCTTATTTACTCACTGGGTAATGGAAATGAGCTAATTCTCAATTTTATCATTGACTGATGAAATGCACTGATGGTCATCGATTTGTTTCTTAATTCTTTTCTGCTACTAAATAGAACTGTCTCTTTTGGCTTTTCCTTCTAGCACGTCTCAGACTACGACATTTTGATTCATAGCAAATATATTCTGACGTTTCCCAATGAAGTTGTTCCTCAAGCAAACCAATACATATTTCAGATTTGGGGAAAGCAGAACTCTAGACTGTACGTGGCTATATGCTAATCCTTGCTACTCAAAGCGTGGTCCATGAACTACGAGCACTAGCATCACTTGAAAACTCTTTAGAAATGCAAAATCCTGGGCCTCACATCAAACCTCCTTAAACTGGCCTTTTAACAAGATCCCCAGGTGATCTATATGCACAGTAAATATTGAGAAGGGCTGGCCTCACCACACTGTAACAGACGAACCTCATTAATAATTAGAGAATTAAACCATTTCTTTCTTGAGTTCCATCTACCAAATTACTTGATGATGTAAAACCCCTTTATGATCATAGGATAAAGACAAATGCATCTTAAAATTCCATTTGAAGTAATATAGCTTGGATGGTGTACATGAAACAGTATAGTCAATAAGAGGCAGTCTTTTTCTAGCCGAAAGAGTGCTCACTTTATAGCCTTGAGCAACTTCAAAGCCCCTTTTAAGCTTTTTTCATTTTAGCCTGTGTTAGCAAGGCCAGGAGGACATGAGGTAGAGCCTCAGGGCAGGTCCCCTGAAACAGAAGGTTCCCTGGGTCTCTGCTAGCAAGAGCAGAAGGAGCTGAGTTCTGACCCCTGAGTTCCTTCCATGAGGTATCTCGCCAGTGAGAACTCCCCTCTAGAGGAAACTAGCAAGAGAAATCAGTTCAACCATCTGGAAACAGTCCTTATCTCTTCTTAAGCCAGTTCTCTTATGCATTGCACCAACCAAGGTGGGTAGAGAAAGATGTGAATTCTGATATTGGCGCCATAAATTGATATGTACCCAGAAACAGTTAATGTTCTAAATTAATGGCTTTAACCTGTTCATTGTAAAAAGTGCCTTGGACTTCAATCTAAAGAGGTCAGTATAAATATGTATGTGTGTGTGTGATGTGTATGTAGGCAAATATTTACATGTTTATACATACATAGGTGCACACACGTATACCTGCACATTCATATATAATATATACATACATATATAAATGCTTCGTAATATATCATATTGCTATTCACAGCTCCATTTCTTGTCTGGTCCTATGTTTATTTGTTTAGTGAGATCTTTACATAGAGAGGTTCTATTCAGGACATCGATGTATTTTTTTGTTTGTTTTTTACTTTTTATTAAAAAGGTAAAGGATATTAAAAAAAAAAAAAAAAAAGTCAAGTGCCTGAAGGTTTTGAATGGACTTGTGGTAAAATTTCTCAGGTCACCAAGAAGAAACTAACTTTTCCTCTCAGGAACATTTTTCTGTTTCAGCAACTTTGCTTTTCCTCCACAGAAGTGCATAAATAAGAGCTGGTAAAAAGCGCTTGTAATTTCAGTAGAATTCATTTCTGTGCTCTCCATAAGGCAACAGAAAAAAAAATTGTGTTCGGTTGAACGCCCGATTTCCTTCAGACATCAGCATCAAAAGGGTCTGGCCTTCGCATGGGAGGCAGGGCTTTGGTGGTATGGTTATTGTGTTCCTTGCTAAGCACACTGCATTGAAGGGGGTGGGGCTCAGATCAGCTCCAGATGTTGCTTCCTCCCATTAACACACACAGGAGGACTGGTAAGAAGTCTCTAGTGGGAACCTGTCTTAGAAGGCTGGCAGAGGGCCCCAGAGAACTCTCCCGAGTTCTGTGGGCCCTGCCTTTCTACAACAACGCAATTGCCTATATGAATTGGCCTATCTCTACCTTAGCCAAAGGCCTCCTCTTTCAATTGTGCAACAGCTTGTAATGAACGAACTGCCTCTGATCAGAAATACACAAAGTTCTCGGGGAGGCACCAGGTTTTTATTGCTCAGCTCATGAACTCAAGGACGCATTGCATACTTCTTTAAGCCAAAAAATAAAATTGGTCTAGCTTCCTGCACCTGTGGCAGGAGCCTCCCCATACCCAAGACCAAACCCAAGAGGAATGGCCTGGTTACAGTGTCCATCAGAAGAGACACTGCAACAAGTTAGAGGGAACCAGGCTCATCTGTGGAATGAGGACTAAGAAGGCCTGGAAATCAGGGATGGGAAATGAATTTTCCCAAGTTGATACCCCCGAACCCTCGCTTTTCCCCCTATGAATTTGTCTGAGCTCTAGACAAAAACTAACAGTAATAATAATGTAAGTCACACATGGTGGTGCACACCCGTAATCCCAGTGACATGGAAACAGGAAGATCACAAGTTTGAGGCCAGCCTGGGCAACTTAGCAAGACCCTGTTTCAAAATGAAAAAATTAAAAGGTTTGGGGATGAGCTTGTGGTAGAGCATCCCTGGGTTCAATCTCCAGTACCACAAAACAAACAAACAAACAAACAAACAAACAAAAAATAAGCAACCTAGGTGCTTTCAGAAAAAAAAAAATCTAATAATTGAACTTATTCTGTGTGTGTGTGTGTGTGTGTGTGTGTGTGTGTGTGTGGTGGTGGGGATTGAACCCAGGGCCTTGTGTTTGCGAGGCAAGCACTCTAACAACTGAGCTATATCCCCAGCCCCAATTGGGACTTTTTGTAGGTTGGTAGATCTAAAAACTATTTTCAAAAACTAAACCTACCTGTATTTCTACCATATTTCTACTACTGTTCATTTCAGAATGTTGTCTTCCAAAAATTCCTTGTGAATGACTATATTTACCAACTCAGTGATTACTAAATGATAATCATTTGTACTTAGAAACAGTAACATCTTTCATCCAAGGACCTCAGAAGTCAATGAAGTCATCCTGTAAGGTGAATGACAGATACTCCCATTATTTCTATGGGAAATTTGGGCCATAGAAACTTGGGCAGAAAATGACTTATCTGAGTCAGGAGTTTGATTGAAAACATAACATGAGTACATTTTGGCAGTGAATGAAAAGTCAGAGGCTTGTGGTCTACTGTGAGCCACCATCAGAGGGGAGCGAGCCAGGATACACATTGACCGTGAGCTTTGACCAGAGTTTTGGGAATGTGAGCAGTGGGCCGCGGTATGGGTTTGAGGGTCTTTGTGGGAGATGACATTTTTTTGTGTGAAGGGGCTCAGTCTGCGGCATTCCCCACTCCCTTTTGAACAGAAGCTGGAGAAAATGGGCATTTACACAGGTTATGGCGTATGCTGGTGCTGCACAGTGGCATATCATAAAAAATAAGAGGGAACCAAACTGATATTTAAAACATCAGAAACACCAGCAGCTGATTTGCTTTAATCCCATCTCCTTCCTTCCCTACATCTCCGGTTTCGAAAACAGGAATTTTTTAAAAGGACGAAATCTTAATTTAGATCAAAAACAGAACTCCTTGGAAAATGTTGCTTTTTCAAGCCAGGCCAGGTCTAACCTGGAGTTAATAGCAGTGTTGACTTGGGAGATTGGCCCCACCGACATGAGGACACATGAAAGGGTTTAATACCTAACCCAGTTTTAATGACCTAGAAAAAGGGAGCCCTGGTCCTCAGTTGAATGGCTGTTCATCAGTGGGAATATCTAGTCACACCGATGTGTGATAAGGCAAATCCACAGCTGTGTTCAAATAAAGCATCAGGCAGTGAATCCCATTTATCTGAGCAGAGGCTCCGAGGCTTTGCTTCACGGTAGAATCACCTTGGAAGCTTTTGAAAACACCCAAGCCAGTCTCCTGAACCCCTGGAGATCCAGGAGGAGGATCTGCAGTGCCACCTGGGCATTCCCCTGAAGCAGCACAAGTGGTTCTAAGGGACAGCTGGAGCAGGCAGAGGGGCTCCCTGATATCAAGATTTTTCTAAAGATGGTGATGTGCTCACAGCTGGATTCCTTTTCATCTTGCCTTCTTATTTTCAATCCTAGACCCATAAACCTGCACTAATTTGCATTCAGGCTCTACATGCATAGGCAAACAACGCTGCCAGGTTGTTATCTACTCAGTATTCCTCTGTCTCACAGCTGCAGCCTGCTTCTGTCTTCTGCTTTCTCCTGGCAGTCTGGGGGTAATGTCTTCCCTTGGCCTTAGCTCTGAATGAGAATTGGGGGAAGACCACACTGACATTTTTCATTAGGCAAAAAAAAAAAGTTGCACTTAAAAATAACACATTACCCTTGCTAGCAGGTGTGTCACTAAACCAAACATGAAAATAAAATAACTGGTCATTTGTCTTTTCATAACTGTATCTACGCATTAAATAAAATTATGGCTCCTATATTAAATAAAATTTAACCCATTATTATATGATATATAACTGTGAACTCTGGGAAAATGGCATTAAAACGCAAAGGTGGGCCCAGTACTTCGAAATGGAAAAGTCTGCCAAATTCAGTTTTCAGGGGATGCTGGGTAAGAGCGCCCCCTGCAGGTTAAGAGAAATAGAGTAGTCCAAGGAAAAAGGAACCACCTCACTGCATTCAGGGAAAGGCTTATCTGAATGCCTTTCCAAGGAAAGGGTAGGGAATGGGAATTGAAATCAAATTCCTTGTATGTATATTTTTTCCAAAATGAATTCAAATACTATGTATAATTATAATGGTCTAATAAAAACAACCTGGGAGCAGAGTGCGAATGCCCAGTGTGGATGCAGATGAGAAGGGCAGGCCATACCTGTTGGAAGCATTCACCTGCATCTTGACCCTTGCCTTACACATAGGAAACACAGGCCCAAAAGAAATGATTTGCCCAAAATCAGACGAAGAAAAGAGGCAGATACGAGACTAGAGCCTTGCCGTGTCACATTGAGAATGACTTTCTGTCCCGGTTTGGCAAACCAAGCCTGCACAGAGCTTGTCCCTGCTCTTCCTAGATTGAGCCCCAGTCACTAGTCAGCTATTGATTTTGCAGATGTTAGATTTAGAAGAAAAGGCCCCTGCTTTCCAACACCTGCTTATTCGCACACGCACACATACCCATACCACATTCAGTTTCTCACTGAAAACTAAAATGCATGTATTGTGACTGGCTAAATTAATTCATCATGTATTTTCTATTCCAGAGGCGTTGATCATTTTCAAAGTTATCTGCCTTTAGTTTAAAGAATTTAGAGCTAATACTTGCAAAGCTACGAGAACCCTTCTGGTTGGGAAACATTAAATTAGATTATTAAAATGATGCAATTTTATATCCAGCATTACAGTGGATTATGCTAATGGTGGTCAAGGTTATTAATCTTCATTGCAGTCACCACTGCAAATAGTATGGGAAGATTAGCCAAAATTAACTTAATCTTTTTGCAGCTTGAATTTGAAATTTATACTTTATTTTTTTCTGGGGACAAGTTACACTTAATAGCATCTCTTAAAAAGCAATCCTGTCCCCTGGAACCAAATGTGGGGGGAAATGCATGTAATATGTTACCGCTGCCTACAGGCAATTTCTTCTTTACTTAGGTAAAGCTGCTTTCCAAATCTGTTCTGCCTCCTACTTTCAAACACTGGGGTATCACTTAAAAGCAATCAAGAATTTCTCGAGAAAGAATACATAGAGCAATGGGGCACCCACACCCCAGTCACTCATCGAGGGAAATGTCAGGTCTTCTGTGTGCACCTGTAAAATGTGATTCAAGTGCCCTTTCTGCAAACACCCTCCTCGCCTCCCACCACTTAGAATGAGAAGGTAGATACATAGCTCAGTCTGAACTTTAGAATTTAAGAATCCTAGCAAATTTACTCTTAGGACTTCCTAAAGAGTTTTTTAAAGAATAACAATGCAATATTTACTTGACTCACAAGTTTGGGAACATAGAACCCATTTGGTTTGAGTTCAAATGAGAAAGTGCATACCCGGCATTGACAGACATAGGCTAAAGGAACTGGTGTCATCATTCTCTGGGAGTATGGGATAAGAAAACTACAGAGGACATTTAGTCATCACCTCCACAGCATCATCTCCGAATTATGTGGCCAACAGCCCAAGATTTTTTTTTTCGTGAATTCACCCTTTCCTCATGCCCACTACAAGTGGCTTACAGACCCATGACGGGCCATAGCAGGCTTAAGGCAATCAGAGTATGCCATCACCTAGCTAAGGGATGAACACACCACCTGAGTCAAGCCAATGGAAGCAGATGAATCCCAGAGCCCTGGGCTTGAACTAGAGATACCACAAAAGACCCCCTGCCCCAGAAAGGTGTGTAAGAATTCAGTGGAGAACTGCTGCAGTTATCTTGTTTGGTGGATAGAGGGAGTGGGGGTTGACAGAGGGTCACTACGTGAAACAGGAGGAGGAAGCTGAGATCCCTGAAGGTAGAGGGGAGAGGAGGAGGGAAATGAGGACGCTGTGTGGTATAAGAAGAAATATATATACATAGGGGGTTCTTGTTCCTGGTTTCTAGCACACATTTCCTAAGCCTCTCCCACTTCCCTGAGTGATTGTATCATCGTTTGTTCTAATATTTAGTCTTTGTCTCTGGTTCCTGATGGAACTGCTAACTTCCTTGGCATTTCTGGGTGATTGGAGTATCTTTTTTTCTAATGAGGTGAATTTTGCTGGGCACCTGGCTAGCTTCAGGATGGAGGCTGGTTACCAGAAAAATCTAGCCTGATTAGAAGCCTGGAACATTTGGTCTCACTCATTCCCCAGCCTCTGGGAAGAGGAAGAGGGGCTAGAGATTGAGTTAATGATTGATCATGCCCACATGATGAAACCTCCACGAAACCTCTAAATAATGGTTTCCTGGTTGGTGAACACCTGCACATACCAGGAGGGTGGTGTGCCCCAGCTTCACTGGGACAGAAACTCCTCTACTTGGGACTATTCAGGACTTTGCTGTAGGTACCTTTTCAATTAGCCGTGCATTTGTATCCTTTATAATAAACCAGTAAACGTAAGTACACCTGTTCCTGAGTTCTGTGAGCCATTCTAGGCATGTACCAGCAGTCCCAGCAACTTGGAAGGCTGAGGCAGGAGGATTGCCAAATTCAAGACCATCTTGGGCAATGTAGCAAAACCCCGCCTCAAAAACAAATAAATAAAAGAAATGAAAGAAAATCATCAAGCCTAAGGAGAAAGCTGTGGGAACCCCTCATTGGTAGCTGGTTAATCAGAAGCATAGGAGACCTGGAACTTATGGCTGGCATTTGAAGTGGAACATCTTGTGGGACTGAGCGAGCCCCTAACCCACAGGGGTCTTTGCTAACTGCAGGTAGTTAATATCAGAACTGAGTTAAATTGTTGAGTACCTAATTGGTGTCTGGAGAATCAAAGAAATAGTTGTTGGTGATGGAAAGCACCCCATGTGGTCACATCCCTAGAACCACTGACTCTTCTGAAGTAACTTTGATTTATATCAAAGCCATTGGGAGGTGAATTTTCTGTCACATTCAACATAAAGAGTCCTGGGGGAGAAGAAACAAACTTCTGGGCACAGGTCTAACTGCCCAGAAAAGTAAACACACCTGACATTTATAAAGTTTAAAGCACAAAAATTAAGAATGATAACAAGAAAATTTGGGCTGTTTAAAATTGAGTCTAGAGAACACCTTGACCCCCAGGGTAGAAGGAAGATGAAGAAAGAAAAGAATCACGGAATGAGGTTCTGTTGAATGAACCAGTGTAGAAAGAAAGAAAGAAAGAAAGAAAGAAAGAAAGAAAGAAAGAAAGA
>JAJEJO010001511.1:147582-208952 GCA_020662805.1 Glaucomys volans
TTTTCATATTTTATTTAGAGACAGGATCTCGCTGAGTTGCTTAGGGCCTCACTAAGTTACTGAGGCTGACTTTGAACTCATGATCCTCCTGCCTTGGCCTCCTGACTTCTGAGATTACAGGTGTGTGTCACTGCATCTGGCTCTGTTCTCGTTAAATAACACTAGTAACCCTTTGCATCTAATGAATCGGGCATTAAATGAGTTCAGCCTGATTGTTCAGTTAAAGGTTCTGCAAATGTGGACCCAGAGAGCCCAGGATGGATGCCTGCAGTCCATCAACATCACCTAGTTCACCCCCAAAGGGTCATCTTCCACGAAACACGTAAAAGACAGGGCGGGAAGATAACACTGTGTGCTCAGAGGAGGGGACCTGAAGCATTTTCATTTTAGCAAGAAACCAGTCTTCCCAATTTCCAAACAGCCAGGCCCCTAGTGGGACCGGAGCCTTGACTAAATGCTGCCATCCTGTGGGCAGAAGTGAGACACAGCGCATGACCACCTGGTCCCTCCAACTAACACTGCCTGGGCCTCTGTAGCACAGGAGCCTGAGATGGGGCCAGACAGGGACAAATGTGCAGATGCTGCTGGACTGCCCTGCGAGAGAGAGTGGGGAGGACCTTGTTCGCAGGTTAGTATGTGCCAAGCGGAGAGCCCTGAGGCTCCAGGGCCTGAAAGACTATTTAAATATACCATCTGCTCCTGATGGACAGAATAAAATCTAGTAATAAAATCTCACAGAACAACAAAAATACAGATTATTTTTAATGAGAAACTGAAAATAAGAGTGACTAAAAAATGCTATGCAAAGGCTCAATTTCTAATTATAGTCTCCTAATGGATAAAACAGGGAACAAATTCATTTCTCTTGATGTAACAGATGCTCTGCGGGAGCTCCCATTGATAAATTGGTGTTCTCATTTATATCTGTTCATGCCCATGGTTTAATATTCTGGGAGGATACTTCATTTTATCAGAAAATATCACCCTTCGAGCAAAAGCAATTAACTAAATTCTCCACCTAATTCAACCTTTCAGAAAAGTAAACACTATTTACCCATCTACCAAGACAAGGAATTGGTAAATAATGGAGTATGTCAAAAAGCTACAGGGAATAGTTCTATTCTATGGAATGAATATTGCCCAATTGTAGACTTGGAAATACAGTCAGTGAAGATCATTTGAAAAGGCTGGAAAGCCCGCTTGAAGGAACTCCCAACAGCCAGATCTAGAACAATTAGGGAAAATGAAATCAACCAAGTCATGTTATGTGCACGTTTGAATATATCACAACGAACCCCATCAATATGTATGATTGTAATGCACTAATCAAAAAGAAGTTTAGAATATTAAAAATTAATGTGAATAAATAATGAAGAGTACAAGCCTTTGAATAAAACAGGAAACATGAGTCCAAACCAGATGCACATGGACTAAATAGGAAATTTGATGAAGAAATAATATTTTGTTTAGTTGTCAATAGACCTTTATTTTATTTATTTTTATGTGGTGCTGAGGTTCAAACCCAGTGCCTTACACATGCTGGGCAAGTGCTCTACCATTGAGCCACAACCCCAGCCCCAAGAAATAATTTTTTTAAAAAAATTTTTTACTTGTTCTTTTTAGATACACATGGTAGGATGGATTTTGACATATTATACATACATGGAATATAACATTTAATTTAGGATCCCATTCGTGTGGTAGAACATGATGTCGAGTTGTACTGATTGTATATTCATATATAAACATAGGAAAGTTATGTCCCATTCATTCTCCTGTCTCTCCTATTCCCACCCCCTCCCTTCCTTTCATTCCCCTTTGTTTAATCCAATGAATTTCTATTCTTCCCTCCCCCTGACCTTATTGTGTGTTAGCATCTGCTTATCAGAGAGAAACTTTGGCCTTTGGTTCTTTGGGATGGGCTTCTTTCACTTAGCATGATAGTCTCCAGTTCCATCAACTCACCAGCAAATGCCATAATTTCATTCTTCTTTATGGCTGAGTATTATTCCATTGTGTATATATACCACATTTTTTTTAAGGAATGTGATCTTTACATAGCTTCAAAATACTGCTCCACAAAATGCTAATTTCAGAGGGGGAAAGTACTTTTATAGTGAAATGACCTGGTAGACACCATCTAAAACAAGCAATCAAAGTGAACATTACCAATAATGGAACAAGTCGGAATCTAGTTCCACCCTGATAAGGTGTGATGGGGCACAACATGATGCTCCTCCCAAAGACACATGAGCTGAATCTACTCACAAGGAAACAGCAGGAACTCGGAGTGAGGAATACTTTGCAAAATAACCTGTTGTCTTTTAAAGTGCCAAAATCATAAGTCAGAGAAAACCTGAAACTGTCTGGTCCAGCCTGAAGGAGAATAGAAACCTGAGAACTCAGGCCACACGTGAACTGGATTCTTATATATAAAGATCATGACTGGGACAGCTGGCATTGATTGAACAGGGTCTGAGGGTCAGATGGCAGTTACACCTCAATATTAACATCCTGTCGTTGATGACTTCATGTGTAGGAGAACGTCCTTCTTTGTAGGAATAACACATACAATATTAGGTGTGATGGGGCATCAGGTTGACAACTCATTCTCCAATGGAGTGGGGGTGATCTCTGTAACTTTTCTATAAATTTTTGATTTTAAAGTTAACAATAAACCTGGTTGAAAAAGAGTACAATCTCCAAAGTCAGAGATTGACTGACAATTCTTTGTATTACCATCCAGTCTCTCCTTAGTAGCTGTACGATCCTGGAGTAGTTACTTGACTTCTCTGTGCCTTCATTTTTATATCTGTACAATGGCTGTGTAGGGACAATGTGAAAGCTCCCCTCTACCATCTGAAGGGTCATAGAAATGAACTGACAATTGACAGAGAAAAAGCATACAAATTTATTAATATTCAAAAAGAGGAACTCACAGGATTGTGGTTATCCACTAGCCCAATATAATTCAGAAATTATAAAACCTTTTTTCCGCAGGGGATGGGGGAATCAGGAATTTAGACAACTTTAAGGGATCATAAATGAGTATTAAGGGAATTAAAGGTCCTGAAGACAGAACTTCGCTTGTAAAATGATTCTCTTTGGAATCTGAATAAGCCCAGGGGATAGACGCCTCACATAAAGGAAGTCCATCAAGATGGGTGGAAGTGGGAGCCAGCATGCGGTCTGGTCTTAATGCAGACATGACATTTCAGACAGAGCCTCTCCCTGCGCTTGAGGGCGGAAACAAGATCACAAGGACGGTTTCTAAGTGTGTCAGCACGTCCAAGTGCCAGTCTTTGGAGTGTTGTTTTCTGAGCCCCAACATTGGTAGAATACCTACTTCATAGGGTTATTGTGAGGATTAAATGAGAACAATAAATGTTACATATCAGTAGGGTAACTATAACTTACAATAATAGGAATTATTTAATTTCTTATACAAACTGGGATACTTTTGAGAATTCAGCGGGTGTCAGTTGCTTGCTAACTCTCCAAAGGAGTCCTCAAAACAACCTGCTTGGGGCTGGGGTTGTGGCTCAGTGGTGGAGCGCTTGCCCAGCACCGGTGAGGCACTGGGTTCGATCCTCAGCACCATATAAAAATCGATAAATAAAATAAAGGTGTTGTGTCCATCTACAACTAAGAAAGATGCTTATCAGCAGAGCTGAATCTGTTGCTTAATGCAGCAAGGAAGACCACAACCTTGGTAGTGTCTCAGAAGGAGGGGGTCACAGGTGGAGATCACAGCATAAGGCTTGGAGGGCATGGTTCAAATTGGGTCTTTCAAGGTCTTTCGATGCAGAGACCTGGCAGAGGGATACCTGGGATTGTGCAAACTTCATGAAATAATACCTACTTTAGGACTGGTGGATACAGGAAGGACAATGTTTTCAAGCCAGTCTTGGGGAATAAACAACTATTTGTAAAGCCAGTTAGTTAAATGGTCTCCACCTCTGGGAAGGGACTAGTCATCTGATGAGGACTAGCTGAGTCTTCCTATTTTCAGACAAATGGAGTTTCTAGAAGTTCCTGAAACACAAAGCCTTTTGCAACTTCATCTTCCTGGGAATGCAAGTCAGATTAATGTAGTCTTGGTTCTTAATCTTACTATAGTTTGTGGCTTTACAGAGTCCATTTCAGCAGACACTAGATACAAGTTAGGCACGATAGGCATAAATCGGTA
The DNA here is from genome assembly GCA_020662805.1 of Glaucomys volans. Classification (NCBI taxonomy): domain Eukaryota; kingdom Metazoa; phylum Chordata; class Mammalia; order Rodentia; family Sciuridae; genus Glaucomys; species Glaucomys volans. The sequence continues at coordinate 151,772 of JAJEJO010001511.1, forward strand.
TGTATGGTTATCCTCTCTACCACTAGGTAGATGCTAAAGATACTAAAGCCATATAGTATGCGTATTATTAACTCCATTTTTGAGGCTTGTGGCATTTAGGAACAACAACTAATTGAGCCTCAGCAAATCAAGGAAAATCTCCCAAAGGAGCCAAGTTCAGTTCTGAATAGATAGTAGGAGCCCATCGGGTAACAAAGGAAAAAGGGAAGAGCTAATGACACCTAGCTAGGAAGTTTGGGCTCTTTTTCAAGAGTAACAGCAAGTCACTGGAGAGTGGTCATTTTTGAAAATTAAACTTAGCTGCAGTCATGGGAAGATGGATAGGATAGAGCAACAATTGGTAATTCAGAGAGAAATAAGGATGACTTGAAATAGGTAAGAATCGGTAAAAACGGTGGGCATATGGAAGAGAAGGAAGTAGAGCCTACAGGACTTAGGATTTTGAGTAGGAAGTAGAGGGGCAAGGAGAAGGAGAAGGAGAAGGGAATTTCATTGGAATTGCAGCTGACGTGAGAGTGAGTCATCCTATCCACGAACATATTTCAGCCATTTTTTAAAAAGTTCTTGTTTTTAAAATTGTCATTCAATAAAGTGCTATAACTTGTTAGTACAGGACTGAGATTTCTTTATTCCTATAAATAACTAATATTAGTTTGCTATTGTAAGTGGTATCTTAAAGCCTTGATCCTCCTTCTTGAACTGATGGGCTGAAAGGTAGCTATTAACAAAATGCCCTCTTTTATCGTTGGGCCAAATGCCCAGCCACTTTGGGACTCCAGCATTTAAAGAAAAAACCGCACCATCCAGGGTGGCAGCCGGCTGTCAGAATAGCAAATTGAGCCCTGTCTCCTTTCTTCAAAGGCAGCGAGACCACGGCGCCAGCCCCCACCAATGCCAAAACTGTAATCGACTGCAAGGGGGCGCCCTGAGGTACTACCAACGTTCCGGGCGGACAGAGAAAAAGTGCCAAAAAGCAGACCCCTGAGAAATTGCTCTCCAGGATGTGGACTGCTGTTTGTTAAAATGCAGCTTCTTGTTAGCAGACAATTGGGAAGCCTTTGGCTTATAACCAACTTTCAAATGCATGCAGGAAACTCATTACCCTTAGATATCCAAAACTGCACCTTTTAGCATCCCACTAAATGCTGCTGTTGGTTTCTTAGGAGCTAAGTAAGGAAGTTGCCCTGTGAAATTTGCATAGAAGTGATTGAGTCTTAGACAAATGGTGTTCTGGTAAATAAGTGTATCCATTCTAAGAAATGAAGGAATTTTTCAGAAGTGATTCAGAATACTATGTGGACAGTAAGGAACCTTTTTTGCCATACCCCATTTCTTTCCAAAATCTTTTTCTATCCATTTCATTTGATCTTCACAATTCTATAGAGTAAGCAAGAATGCTATTACTGGTCCAGTTTATAAAGGTGGAAATGGAGGCTCAGGAAGTTTCAGGACTTGATCCAGGAGGATCATAGAGCTGCCACAAAGGAGAGAAGGGATGCAAAGACCTGATGGGAGGTCACCAGGCCTGTGGCAGCCCCACAGTCCCCCTTTAGTTTTGCTTGCTATATTTGATATACATTCTCAGATATTCAGGGTCCTCTTGCCAGCTTAGAAATCGAATATAAATATTTGCCAGGATAGGTCGGGCAAAGATAAGAAAAAAACTAAAAGACAAACTGAAAATTTTGCTAACATTTTTATGCTAATATAATCAGGTGTTTTATCCATTTATTTCAAAGCCATGGGAAATTTTGTGGTGAAAATGATTCTCAGGATAGCTAATCTGCCACGAGTGGTGCAAACATGAGCAAAGTTTTCCTCTCCTGGTCTTTGTTTTCACCCCAGTACTGAAAATTGAACCAGGCGCACTCTACCACTGAGCTACATCCCAGCCCTTTTATTTTTTATTTTGAGACAGGATCTTGCTAAATTGCCCAAGTTGACCTTGAACTTGAGATTCTCCTGTCTCAGCTTCCCAAGACGCTGAAATTACAGACCTGTTGTTGGCTTTCCTGGAATTTTTTATTTCCAGTGACATTCACCATGCATGGACTCGGTTGGCATCCCCAAAACCATGTTGGAGTTGATCTTTTCTAAACTCATGTAACTGTAAACAAGTCAAACCTCCACTATAAAGCATCCTTCTTTCTTTTTTCCCGTAGTTTTACTAGTGTATTATAGGGATGCACAATGGTGAGATTCATTATGTACATATTTGTAGATGCACATAACAATATAATTTAGCTAATATCATTTTTTTTCCCTTTTCCCTCCCCTCTCCTTAGCCCTTTTCTGCTACTCTACTGATCTCCCTTTGATTTTCATGAGATCCCCACCCACCATCTTTCTTTTCCTTTTTTGTCTCTAGTTTCCATATATGAGAGAAAACATGACCCTTGACTTTCCAAGTTTGGCTTAATTTGCTTAACACAATGTTCTCAAGTTCCATTCATTTTCCTGCAAATGACATAATCTCATTCTTCCCTATGGCTGAGTAAAACTCCATCACATCATGTGTCGCATTTTTTTCATTCATCCATCAATGGACACCTAGGCTGGTTCCACAGTTTGACTGTTGTGAACTGTGCTGCTATAAAGATGGTCATGCACGCATCCCTACAGCAAAGCTTCCTTCTTTTTCAGCCTGGGAAGATAGTTATACTAAGCATGCTTTACTTTTATTAAATATGCCATTAGATAAAATCACTTCTTTCCCCATGAACAGTACATGACTTCCAATAAAATATAGACTAATGGTTCTTCCTGGAATAAAATGTACTGGAGAATAATTGGTGCTAGCAACCAAATTAGCTTATTTTTTTCCAAAAATCCTAAAGAGTCTATGAGAAGAATTGCCCCACCCCCACTTAGAACATCAAAAGTAAGTGGAAACTAAGAACACAGTAGTGACTGGTTTTTATCTACACTGCTAAGTATAAGAGTGGAATAATTTGATGCATTGGAACACCTTGGACTAAGTGAGTTCACGTCAAATCTGTTATTTATCATTATTTTTCCTGTTTTGGGTAAAGATTTTGGTTTTTTTTCTGAAAAGTGTTTTGTGGGAGTTATTTCACAAAGTGAATATTTTGGTTACAGATCAATCTTCCCTCTTAATTTTTCCCCTAATAATTTAAAGAATGAATCTAAATGTAGGTTTGGGGTTACATTTTTTAAAGATGTCTATTTCCTTTAAAAAAATGTTAAGGGATATGTTTGTTTGGTTGATCAAATAGGTACACATCAGAGGTGGCTTTTAGTTTTGGAGACAAGTAGAAACGGTTTCCACTAAATTGCTCTAGAAACAAAACTTACATTCATTGAGAAACTTCTAATTAAACTACGGAACATAATTACTTCAACCTCTAAAGGTTTTTCACATTATGTTTTCTTTAAGGAGTCTTTCAGAAACAAGTGGTTGTTTCAAAGGAATTTTTATCTCAAGTACACCATTCTTTCACTTTCATTTCAATTGACTGTTTCTATTAGATTTAAATAACGTCCAATGCAATGCTTGTATTAGCTAAGGGTCCCTTAGATACACTTCAGGAGTAAAAGAGAACATCCTGACTCCCCAGATTTAGAAGCCAAAGATAACTATGGGGCCCAGCAGATAAGGCATGGATCAGTGATGCCCTCAGTTTTATTTACTCCTCCTTTCATTCTCTGAAAATCCACTCTTCGAAGGATGGTAAGATGGCTTCTGGCCGGCCAATGATGTACCCTCATTGGACAAAGGAGACACAGAAGCATCTCTTCCATTAGCTCAGACAGTCAAAAGCCGGGTAGGACTCTGACTGGTCCATAATGCATGCCCTGAACCGATATGGGTGGCAGAAGAATGGAGGAGGGTTCTGATTGGCTAGAACAAGGTCATGGGACCACCCTGGAGAGGGAGCCCAATCTGAACACATGTATTGTGTTTTTGCTTTTTCAACAACAACAACAAAATAACCGTGAATTGCACTTTGTATCAAAAAGTGTTATAGCACTTTTCCATACAATTGATGTCTACCCTAGAGGGTGGGCAGGAAGAAGGTGAGAGTAGAGTTTTTTCACTTAGACCATTTATATTGTTTGAATTTCTCACTATGCACATGTATATCTTTTATATTAAATAACAAAGAGTATGCATATTAAGTACATGGAGTTCAATGGAAGGGAGGATCATTATAGATTGGTGTTTTAGTTATCTATTGCTGTGTAACAAATTGACCCACACTTATTGGCTAAAAATAATGCATACTTATTATCTGCTGCTTCTACAGGTCAGGAATTCAGGCTTGACTGGGGCCTCTACTTCAGAGTAGTTCACAAGGCACGAACTAGGGCATTGCTTGGTGCTGTAATCTCATCTGAACGTTCAACTGGAAAGGATCTGTTTTCAAGCTCATCCACATGGTGGCTGGCAAGATTTAGTTCCTCATCTGTTGTCATACCAAGGTCTCCCTCAGTCCCTTGTCATGCAAGCCCTTTGGTGAAGCAGCTGATAATCTGGAGTGAGCAAGTGAAGGGGCAAGAGAGTCCCAGCAAGACAGAGGTCATGGTGCATTTTTTTAAGAAGCAGATCACTAGGTCCAGCCCACATTCAGGGGCAGAGAATTGTACAAAGACATTAATACCAGAAGTGAGGACCTTTGGGAGCCAGATCAAAAGCTTCCCATGACCCCTAGAATAACCTACCAGGTTTCCTGGAGAAAAGGAAGGATTTTAACAGGTACAGCCTGAAAGAATGAAAACTTGGGCAAAATGAGAGAAAAGTAGGAGGAAATACAAAGGGAAGCACAGAAATAAAGAAGGTACATAGGAAGAACAGTAAATAAGCATATTCAGGGCAGGACTAGTTGGGGAAGGTAAGCTTTTCTTGAGAGAAATGAAGCTGTAGGGATAAGTTAGGAACTAAATGCTGAATTGGGGAATTTTATGTTTATTCTCTGCGGTGGCAAGCCATATTTATTCAATAACCTCACCAAAAACTTATTCTCACCTTATTATGACTCACTGATGGTTCTGGGGGTGATTGTGTCTGTAAGGAAAGGTATTACATTATAATGTACAAATAATATTCTCATATGAAACTGAAAATTGATCATATATTTATTCTAACCTCGACATACTTCCTGATTTCATTTTTTTGAGTAAACAACACTTGTCACATAAAGAGCCCAGAGATTTTGAAAATGCTTTTACCATGAATTATATTCATTCCAGTACTATCAAACGATATATTTCAGCTCCAGTGTTGAGGTACAATGATGAAGTAGCACAAATAGTAAGTTCAGAAGCCACAAAGAGAATTTTTTTTTTTTTTTTTTGGAACCGGGGATTGAACTCAGGGACACTCGGCCACTGAGCCACATCCCCAGCCCTATTTTGTATTTTATTTCGAGACAGGGTCTCACTGAGTTGCTTAGGGCCTCGCTAAGTTGCTGAGGCTGGCTTTGAACTCGCGATCCTCTTGACTCAGCCTCCCAAGTCGCTTGGATTACAGGCATGCGCCACCACGCCCGGCGCAACAAAGAGAATTTTAGTATTATTTGAATCTACTTTTTGAATATTTTAAGAAAGAGCATGTGATAAAAATGTGCTGAATACTGCTGTTAGGTCAAGAAAGACAAGGATACCGAAAGGTCAGTTGGATATGGCAGCATGGACATGATTGATGGCTTCAACAAGAGTAGTTTTGGTGAATTAGTAGAGATAGAAACTAGCCTGCATTGCAGAATGAATGGGACTTCCATTCTGGCCACAAAGAAGAGAAGTTACCATTAAAAACATAACCAGCCAGGTGTAGTGGTACACACCTATAATCCGAGAGACTCAAGAGGCTGAAGCAGAAGGATTGCAAGTTGGAGGCCAGCCTCAGCAACTTAGCAAGATCCTGTCTCAAAATTTAAAAAAATGTTTAAAGGGGCTGGTGATATAGCTCAGTGACAAAGCACCTCTGGGTTCAATCCCCAGATCCACAAAATAATAAACAAACAAATAAACACAACAAAATATCTTTCTGGTCAATATATTTCCTTAAAATACTGAATAAAATCTCTTAATATGCATAGCTAAGCTGTCAGGAAAGTAAGCAAATTCCTCAGAAGCCAAAATAAATCAAAAGCACAAGTTCAGAGGGTGAATGAGCATTTAGTCCAGAGCTTTCCTCTGGGGACCTTACTAGAGGAAGGAAGCTACAACTTTGGTTTCATTAACCTTGCCATGAATCATCTCCATAGATGGAGACATACCTTTAATAACATTCAACAGCACTTCTTGATAAAAGCCCTGAATAAATTAGGTATAGAAGGATACACAACATAATAAAGGCTATATATGACATAACTGTAGCTAACATCATACTGAGTTGGGGGGATACTGAAAACATCTCCTCTAAGATCAGGGACAAGACACAAGTGTCCACTCTCACCACTTTTATTCAATATAGTACTAAAAATGTTATCCAGAGAAATTAGGCAAGAGGACGAAATAAAAGGCATACAAAGAGGAAAGGAGAAAGTGAAATTCTCTCTGCTTGCTGACAATATGCTTCTATACACAGAAAATCCTAAACACTCTACTGAAAAACTTTCAGAACTAATAAATTCAGTAAAGTAGCAGGATACAAAATCAACATACAGGAACCAGTAGTTTTCTTTTTTTAATTAAATTTAATTTTCATTTTTATTGGTGCATTATAATTATACATAGAAGTGGGATTCTTTGTTACATATTCATACACGCACACAATGTAACAGTATAATTTGGTCAATTTTATTCCCCAGTACTTCCCCTTTCCCTTCCCTCCTCCATCCCCCTGTTCCACTACACTGGTTTTTTCCCTTTTATTTCCATGAGATTCCCCACTACACACACACACCTCCCCCCACCTCTCTCTCTCTCTCTCTTTCTCTCTCTCTCACACACACATATAAAATATATGACCTTTGGCTCTCTGAGTTTGGCTTATTTCACTTAGCAAGATATTCTCTAGTTCCATCCATTTACCAGAAAATGACATAACTTCCTTCATTCTTTTTTAAGTAAAGCTCCATGATATGTATGTATACCACATTTTCTTTATCCATTTACCCACTGATGAATACCTAGGCTGATTCCATAATTTGGCTATTGTGAATTGTGCTGCTATAGACATGGGTATGCAAGTATCACTATATATGCTGACTTTAATTCTTTAGGATAAATATCAGGAGTGCTATGGCCGGGTTATATGGTGGTTCCATTTCTAGTCTTTTGAGGTATCTCCATAATGAAAGCCAGTACCTTTTCTTTACACCAATAATGAACTCAGAAAGAAATCAGGAAAATAATCCCATTCACAATAGCCACAAAATATTATGAAATACTTAGGAATAAACCTAAGTAATGATGTGAAATATCCCTACACTGAAAATTACAAAACACTGAAGAAAGAAATTAAAGAAGATACTAGAAGGTGGAAAGATCTCCCATGAACATGGATTGGGAGAATTAATATTGCTAAAAATATTGCTATATTACCCAATGCAATCTACTGATTCAGTGCAATCCCCATTAAGATGACAATGATATTCTTCACAGAACTAGAAAAACAATTCTAAAATTCTGAAAAAAGACCTGAATATTGAAAACAATCCTGAGCAAAAAAGAACAAGGCTGGAGGGATCACAAGGTCTGATTTCAAAATATACTACAGAGCAATATTAACAAAAAACAGCATGGTGCTGGCATAAAAATAGACACACAGATCAATGGAACAAAACATAGAATCCATGAATCTTCAGCCAACTGATGCTCAACAAAGGTACCAGAAACATACATTGGAAAAGGCCAGCCTTTTCAGAAATGGTTCTGGAAAACTGGATATTCACATGTAAAAGACTGAAACAAGACCCCTACCTCTCACCCTGTGCAAAAATCAACCACAAATGGATCAAAGATCAAAATACTGTAAGGCTAAAACGCTAAATCTAGTAGAAAGTCTTCACAATATTGGCACAGGCAAATATTTCCTAGCTAGAACTCCAAAAGCTCAGGAAACAAAAGCAAGAATTGAAAAATGGGATACCATCAAATTAAAAAGCTTCTGCACACTTCGTTCTGTACAATGAAGTGAAGAGACAGCTTACAGAATGGGAGAAAAATATTTGCCAGCTATTTGACAGAGGATTTATATCCAGAATATATAAAGAACTCAAAAAACTTAACAAAAAGGCAATAATCCAAAGTGTGGGGCAAATGACTTCAATGGACACTTCTCAAAAGTAGTACAAAGGCTAATAAGTATATGAAAAATACTTGTTATCTTCATCCATCAGGCAAATGCAAATGAAAATGACAATGAGAGTTCATCTCAACCCAGTTAGAATGACTATTAGCAAAAATATAATAATAATAGTAATAATAATAACAACAACAACAAATGCTGCCACAGATGTGAAAAAAAGGAACCCTTAAACACTGTTAGTAGGAGTGTAAATTAGTACAGCCAATGGAAAACAGTATGGAACTGCCTCAAAAAACTAAAATTAGAACTACCTTATGACCCAGCTGTGCTTCTCCTAGGTACATACCCAAAGGAAATAAAGTCGGCATAGTAAAGAGCTACCTCCATACCCACGTTTATTGCAGCACTATCCACAAGAGGCCAGATATGGAACTTGCCTAGGTGCCCATTGACAGATGAATGGATAAAGAAAATACAACGTGGGCTGGGGTTGTGGCTCAGTGGTAGAGCACTTGCCTAGCACACGTGAGGCACTGGGTTCGAGCCTCAGCACCACATGTAAATAAGTAAAATAAAATAAAGTTTCGTTGACAACTAAAAAATATTTTTAAAAAAGAAAATACAGTGTATATACACAATAGTATGTTTATTCAGCCTATAAAGAAGAAATTCTGTCATTTGCAGGAAAATGAAAATGGATAGAACAGGAGGCCTTCATGTTAAGTAAAATAAGGCAGACACAGAAAAACAAGTATCATGTGTTTTCTCTCCTATGTGGAAACCAAAAAATAATAAAAAATGAAAGACTTGAAAGTAGAAGAGGGAATTTTAAGGACTGGAAAAGGGGCTGGGGAGAGGGAGGAGGGAAGGAGGGCAAGAGAGAGCAGAAGGGAGGGTCGACCTGACCACAGGTCTACATGCTTATATGAAAATATCACAGTGAAACCCATTAATTTGTACAATCAATATAAGTTTGGAGCTCTCTGATGTATCAAATACAAATCCTTTTCAAAGGCAAGTGCCTTTATTATAGGTTCAACTGTTTACTCACAGCTACAGTTTCAACAACATGAGATCACAATAAAAATCACAGGATACACAAGAAAAAAGGTATTAGAAAAAACAACAGCAAAATAAAACTCAGAATGACTTCAGCATTGAAATGACCATATTAAAAAATATATGTGATAGATACGTTTTTTAAAAAAGGCTTAAAAACATAAGAAAGGAATGAAGGACTCTAAAAATGACCTTGATTGGAAAAAGTACTTAACAGAAATTCTAGAAATAAAAATTAAAATCTCTGGAGTTAAAATTTTAAAAACCTAAAAGACTGGAAATTAATAGTTTTAAATGCTTTTCATTAGAAAAATAGAAAGGATAAAAATAATGTGATAAATTTTCTAACTGTGAAGAAATCAAAAAATAACAACAGCATAACCATGAGGAAAATAGTAGGAGGAAATAATAACCACGAATAGAGCAAGTAACAAGACTGAAAACAGATCAGGAAAGCTAAAGTTGAAAGTTGATAGACTTCTGGGAAAACTTTTCTGAGAGAAAGAGATGAGGTGACCATGTGACTTGCTTTAGCCAATAAAAAGTGAGCAAGAAGTGACAAACTTCTAGCCAGAAGCTAAGACGAGCCACTGCATGCTTCCCCATGTTATCTTTCTCCTCTGCCACACAACCAGCAGTGTTCTAGTTATTTCCTTTGCAGCCCGAGTCCCACTGCGAGGATCATGAAAATGTGGCTCGGAGCCCCAGCTCCTTATGGACATGTTGCATGAGAGAGAAGTAAACTGCTTCTAGTTGTTTTGTATCAGCCCCTCCTGACTGATGGAGGCACCTGGGAATAGATCTGGTTGATTTGTGACAAAGGTGCCAAGACAATTCAATGAAGAAAAATAGTCTTTTCAACAATTGATGCTGAGATGAATGGATAAAAAGAATGAAACTGACTCCCTACTTCCCACTGTGAGAAACACCTGTCTAAACCCAAAGAATGGCCTGAGAGACAAAGGTACAGAGAAAGCAAGACTTTCAATGACAGTCTTGCAAGATCCCATGTCTAGGTGAACAGGCACGGCCAGAGCAGTTACAATCAGCATTTTATTCCCTAATGTGCAAGGTCCCTCCCCGCTGGTCCTCATTGGCTAAGTATTATGGGGTGCACAGTCTTCCCACAGGTCGCCTAGGTTTTACTGCCTCCTATTGGGTTATGTAAAGAAAGGTTATCCCCACCTCCCTTTGTTCTCTTGTGCTGGGAAGGCCTTGGAGGGGGCTTGCATTTTAGCACACACAGCAGTTTATCTTTGTTGGTTAGGCCGGCCTCTTCCTCTTCCCCTCTGCTCCTCAAGGGGCTGTGAATTCATCACACTCCAATGGTAACTGCTTTTAACTTTGCATTCTGCTCTCCCCTCCAGTTGCCTTTCTTGCATCCCAAGTAATTTTACTTTTAAGGCTAAATACTGTATTCGGAAAACGGACCACCGGACTTTTTTATTTCTCACACTATACACAAAAGCTAACTCAAAATGAATCAGAGACCTAATATAAGCGCTAAACCTATAAAACTTTCAAAAGAAATTATAGAACCAGAAAGTCTTTGTTTAGGCAATGGTTTCTTAGCTGTAGACAGTCAAAATAAAAGTGACAAAAGGAAAAGTTTTTTGTTGTTTTTTTTTTTTATAAATTAGGCTTCATCAAAATTTAAAACTTTTGAGCTCAAGAAAGGGAAAAGACAGCCCACAAATAAGGAGATCATATTAGCAAATCATTTATCTCATTCGGGATATGTGTCTTTAATATTAAAGAACTCTTAAAGTTTAAAATAAAGTTTAAAAATAGAACTATTATAAAATATTGGCCAAAGGATTTGAAGACATTTCTCCAAAGAAGAGCTATAAATGTCCAATAGTCATTAGAAAAATGTAAATCACACAGTGAGGCACCACTCTACAGCCACTAGGATGGTGTGGAGAACCATCCTGACCTGACCGCGGCCATCTTGAGTTGTGACCATCACAACTACCCCGGAGTAACCCTGGTTGCCCCCACCACACACACACACACTCCACATAGTTTCCAGCAAACTATAAATTAACAAAACCGTTAGTGTAGTATGTGGAGTTTTATGACCAGACCTGGTTGTAACTGTACATTCTGGCTTGGATGAAAATTGCTTTTGTCCTGACCACAATGTAAGTCCCCTCTCTCTGACCCAATTCATAAGGATCCACAGGTCTTCCTATAACCCTTGTCCATAGTATGTCAGTAAGTCTCCAATAAATTGTACTCTTTGCAATGCTGGATCTGTCTGCCTCTTTCTTCAATCTCACGGCACCACGTCACCTTGCAGCTAATTCTCACACACCAGCACTAGATTTTTTAGGAACAGATGGTTACAATAAAAAAGACAATAACAAGTGTTGACAAAGATGTGGAGAAACTGGTACACTTGTATGTTGCTGATAGGAATGTAAAATGTTGCAATACATTGGGAAATACTTGGACAGTTCCTCAAAATGTTAAGCACAGGATTATCATATATCCTAGAAACTCTATTCCTAGATTTCTGTGCCCCCAGAAATATGAAATCCTTTCCATGCAAAGAAATGAAGACATTTCCATGCAAAAACTTTTACACAAATGTCCACAGGAGGGTTATCCATCATAACCAAAAAGTGGAAACACCTAAAATTTTCATGAATGGATAAACAAAATGTGGCATATCTACACAATGGAATACTGCCAAGGAATATGAAGGAATGAAATACCCACATATTCGACAACATGACTGAACCTCGAACATCCCATATTATATCAAAGAAACCATCATAAAAGACCTCATCTTATATAACTCCATTTATCTGAAATATTCAGAGTCAACAAATCCATAAGACAAAAGTATAATAGTGGTCATCTAAGACAGGGAAAGGGTTGGTTTGGTGAGAATAGGAATTACCACTAAACAGTAGGGAGTTTCCTTTGCGGTTGATATAAGTGTTCTGAAATTAGATTATGGGTGATGGTTGCATAATTGTGTATATACACTAAAAGTTTGAATTGTTTATTTTAAACCAGTGATTTTGGTGGAATATAAACTATACTCCATAAAGCGACTTTTAAAAAAAGAGAACTTGACACTTTTCACCTTCTTCTGCTTCATGTTTCTTCATTACTCTGCCTAATGTTATATGTTCATCTGTTTCTTTTCTGTCTTTTTCCACCAAAACCAAAGTGCAATTTTCATCAGGGCAGGTACTTTGGCTATTTTTTCACAGCTGTATCCCTAGCAGATAGAGCTGTACATCCGTCATAATGGGAGATCACTGTGTTCTGCAATGAATGAGTAAAGAAGGCAAGGACATTGCTAACAAGTTGTATTGCTGATCCTGGGCTGTGAGGGTTGACATATTTGACTCCATGGAAATGTTACAGGCCAGGCTATGTGGGCAATGACTAAACAGACTCCATTTTACCCTGAGACTCCACGTTATGTAGGAAATGCTTCTCTGGTGGGAACACCCCACCTCTGTACCCATCAACAGTTGCTTAGCATAGCACGTTTGGCAACACAGAATGGCTATTCTTATATAATGTAATATTGTTCTCTTTTGATTCCTAGTTTTCTTAGACAATGTACCATGTCAACAGCGATTGTCTAGATGTTAGTAACCATTCTTTAACTTGTACACAACTAAGGTCGTTTTGACCCACTTCCCCTTCTGCTTATGATTTTGGATCTCATGATGTTAGTTTATAGTTTTGAATCATAGCAACAGACACTTATGATTGATGTACTGACTGATGGTATAAAAACCCCTGCAATCCTACACTCGGGGTTGTTCTCCCAATAGCCATTATGGGCATTGTGTCAGACAGTCAGCTGGCTGGCTAATAAAGACTCTCAAATTTGGATTCTCAGTGGTGATCTTAAATTGTGCCCCACAACAGGGCCACACTATGAAACCAAGGAAGAATGAGAGGGAAAGAGAAAATGGGAAAGACAAAATAATCACTACTTCCATACCATGTTGTCTACATAGAAACACCAAGAGAATCCATTGAAAATTACAATGGTAAGATAATTAAATAAGATAAAAGAGTAAAATCTTGACATTTAAGAATCAAAAACAAAGGCAGCCTTGATCTATAAGTTAAATGAAATGCCAGCCCAAATCTTAGCAAGTCAGTTTGTGAACACCAACGAATTAATTCTAAAATGTATATGAAGAGGCAAAAGAATCAGAATAGCCAAAACAATATTGAAAAAGAAATACAAAGTTGTAGGATTGACATTACCAGACTTTAAGACTTAGTACAAAACTACAATAATTAAGACAGTGTGGTACTGGCAAAAAGAAAAAAGAAAGAAAAGAACAGATTAATGGAACAAGAAAGCCCAGAAATAGGCCCATGTATGTATGTATGTACATGTGTGTGTGTGTTTTTCAACTGATCTTTAACAAAGGAGCAAAGACAGTGGAGAAAAAATAATCTTTTTGACAAATGGCATTGGAACAACTGGACTTGCACGTACAAAAAAGAAACAAATCTATAAACAAAGTACATTCTATACCTATCCCAAAAATTAATTCAAAGTGGACAACAGACCTAAATGTAATGTGCAAAACTATAAAATTTCTAGAAGACAATATAGGAGAAATGTTTGGTAATGTTGGATCTGGTGATGACACTTTAGATATGACACCAAAGGTACAATCCATGAAAAGAATTGATAAGATGGACTTCATTAAAATAAATAAATTATGTATGTATGTATGTATGTATGTATGTATTTTTGCTGTGTAAAGGAGTCTGTCAAGAGAATAAAAAGAAAAGCAACAGCCTGGGAGAAAATACTTGCAAAAGAAATATCTGATAAGAGACTATGATGCAAAATATACAAAGAACTCTTGAAACTTAACAATAAGAACACTAACACCCATTTAAAATGGATAATGACCTTAACAGATCTACCTCATCAAAGAAGACAGAAAAGTGACAAATAAGCATATGAAAAGGTGATCCTCAACATATGTAAACAGGGAAACACAAATTAGAATAATGAGATACCACTACACACCTGCTAAGTTGCCCAACATCCAGAAGATTGACACCACCAAATGTGAAGGAACAGGAACTGTCATTCACTGCTGATGGGAATGCAAAATGGTGCAGCCATTCTTCACCGCGCTTTGATGATTTCTTACAAAATTAAACATACTCCAACAATATGATCCAGTGATCATACACCTTGGTATTTACCCAAATAAACCTCAAACTTATGTCCACATAAAAACCAGCACACAGACACTCACAGCAGCTTTATTCATATCTGCCCAAACTTGTATTCAACCAACATGTCCTTCGATATCAGAATAGATATTCAGTGCACTCAGACAGTGAAGTATTATTCAATGCTAAAAATAAATGAGCTAAAAAGTAATGAAAAGACATAGAGGAAACTTAAATGTGTATTACTAAGTTAAAAAAAAGTCAATTAGAAATGTCTACATACCTACAATTGCAAATTATATGATGTTCTGGAAAAGGCAAAACTATGGAAACAGGAAAAAGATCAGCAGTTTCCAGAAGTTACTTCAGAGGGAGGTACGAAAATAAAGAATTTCTAGGGCAGTGAAACTACTCTGCATGATGATATAATTGTGGATACATGTCATCTGTCCAAACCCATACACTATGCAATGCCATGAGAGAATCTTAATGTAGACTGCCGACTTTAGGTGATAAAGATGTGTCAGTTGTAACAAATGTAGCACTCTGGTGGGGGACTTTGCTCATGGGGCAGGAGCAAGGGATATGTGGGGAATCTCTGGACCTTTTGCTCAGTTTTGCCAGAAACCAAAAACTGTCTTAAAAAGTAAACACAATAAAGGAGAAGAAAAAGGAAAAAGGACTAAACTAAAAGGTATGTTATAATAATAATTGCAAACATTTAATGAATCCCTACATGTGCCAGGTATCTTGTGAGGTGCTTTATGAGGATTATTTTAGTTATTTTGGGAGAGGAACTATTATCATTATGCCTAGTCTTTTGTTGTTATGTTGTTTGCTTGTTTGGTGCTGGGGATTGAACCCAGGCCCTGCACATGCTAAGCACACACTCTACCACTGAGCTACAGTCCCAGTTTATCCCCAGTTTTGTAGAAAAAGAATCTGGGTTGGGAGATTAATAAGCTTGCTAAAGTTTATATATATGTGAACAAATGGAAGAGACAGGATTTGAACATAGGCAGCCTGAACTAAGCATCTTATGTTCCTGAATGACAAGATTATATAAATGTATTGATTCTCCTTGAATATGCAAAATCAGTGCAATCCTAACTATAACTTAGCAGTATTTATTATGGATTTTGACAAAGTGATTCTAACGTTCATATTAAATAAAAACTGCAAGGACGCCAGGAAAAAGCACAGTAGCAGAAGGAGTGAAGGGGGTTATTAGAAAATAGTATAAATCTACAGCAATTAAGCAGTAGGGAGTTGGTTCAAGAATCTACAAAAATCAATGGAACTTTATGGAGTCTGAGAAGAGAAGCGTGTCCATATGGATATTCCTTTGATAATAGTTTATGACAGATGAATGTGACAATTATAATTAGTAAGGAAATGATGATTCATTCAATAAACTGTGATTAAACACAACAAATGAAAAGGGAAAGATTGAAGGTTTGACTTCATTATAACTAAAAACTTCTGAACAATGAATGACACCATGGGCAAATTTAAAAGTAAGCAACAGAGCCAGCTGCAGCTCAGGAGGCTGAGGCAGGAAGATCTTGAGTTCAAAGACAGCCTCAGCAAAAGTGAGGCCCTAAGCAACTTAGTGAGACCCTGTCTTTAAATAAAATACAAAATAGGGCTGGGGATGTGGCTCAGTGGTCGAGTGCCCCTGAATTCAATCCCCAGTGCCCCGCCAAAAAAAGGTAAGCAATAGACATGTTTACATGTAAGAAGGAAATTGATGTGCACTGCAGAAGTTCCCAAGTTCAGTCGCTTTTGGCACCAACTAACTCAAAAGAGAAGGTAAAATCAGGGTTAAAAACAGGAAAATCAATTGAAATTCTGCTTAAGAAACAGCAAGAGCATCAGTCCCCCTTCTCCATCCTGCGCTGCCTGTGTACGCTCCAGAGAAACATTTAGGCCTATTCCTCAAAGACAGCAAAACTTCAGGCATCTAGTTCGGGTCACCAGGTCCAGCTGAAAACAGGAGGATAAAGGGAACTCTTATTTCCTGAATATTAAGACCCTGCAGCCCTGCTTGATTCCCAGAAAGCTATTAACTAGGCTTAGACCCTTCAGGCAGGAAATGGAGATTTCTCATCTAAGAGTCTGAGCGGGGGGACACAAATATACCAACATTGCAAATATACCAATTGTAAGCTCAAAGGTGGTTTCAGCACCAAATGTGAGCTCGCCAGTGGGTGGCCAAACGGGAGTCAGACAAAAGTAGCGGAAGCCAACTTTATTAGAGTCTGTGCTCTCAAGTGAAATTCCCAGCCCTCCAGGGAGAAAGTTGGGGTGGAAAGCTGGAAAAAAAAAAAAAAAAAAAAAAAAAAAAAAAAAAAAAACGCACATGGCTCTGGTTGCCCAGCGTTTTTATAGGGCGGGAATAGACTAGAGGTCCGGCCCAGGAAGAAGTGGACCAGGTGGACGTTAGGGTCAGCAGGTCTTATTCACTTGCCTCTAATTGGTTGCCCCAAGGCGCTTGCAGTAGGTTGCCAGGTGTCCTTGCCTCCTCCTGCAGCCACTTAAATCCGACCTGACGCCTGACCTGACAAAATCACCCCACAGTTGATATTTCCAAATTCAGAGGCATCTAAGATTTCCAGGGACCTTATAAAAGCCGCAGTGCAACCCTGGGAATAGGACCCAGGCATCTCTAATCTTTACTCCTCTTTGACAGCACATATTGCTATATCCTCTTTCCTGTGCTGACTTTATTTGTGCCGCCTCTTTTTTATTCTTGATCAGTCTTACCAGGGCTTTTTTATTTTTCCATTTTATCAGTCTTTTCAAACAACCAACTTATGCTTTTATCAAGTCCTTCTATGGAAAAATTGTTTGCTATTTCATTTGTGTCTATATTTTTTATTGTATTCTCTATGTTTAATTTGTTGTTCTTTTTCTAACTTCTTGAGATGGATACTTAGATCACTGATTTTTCAGGCTTTTTCTATATTGTTATTTCTATATATATTAAATAGTCCAATTGATAAATCACCAATTTTAAGGTTATATATTTTCCTCTAAATGTATTTATAGGATGCTTTTGCTGCATCCTATAAATTTAGATATTCTCAACATTTAGTTCAAATGATCTTTTCATTTTCATTGTCACTTCTTTAATCAGGTATTTAGGATCCCTTGCTAATTTCCCAAAATTTGGGGATATTCTAGTTTTCCTTTCTATTGTTGATTTCTGGATTAATTCTACTGTGGCCAGAGAGGGCTTTGTTTGATTTCAATTTTTTGAAATGTATGGAGTTGATTTATGGCTTAAATATATAGTCAATTTTGGTAAATGTTCCATGTGTACTTGTAAGAGAATGTATATTCAAAGATTGTTTCCACATTCTGAATGTGACACTTAGAGATTTATTTTAGAGATTACAGCATGCATTTACTGCATTGTTCAAATATTTTATGTCCCTACTGGTTTTTGTCTACATAGTTTTCTACTTAATGAGAGAGGTATATTGAAATCTCCTACTGTATAATGAAGGATTTCTCTTTTTCTTATTTTGTGATGTCTTTTGCATACTGTATTCTGATCTTTTGTTATTAGGTACATACAAATTTTATATTGTTATGTCTCTTTGGTGAACTGACCCCATTAATATTATAAATTATTCTTTATTTGCTTTTTATCTTGCTCCTTATATTTAAAGCCTTCTTTATGTAATACTAGTCTTGTTACATCTGTGTTGTTTTTCATTTGTATCATACATACATATATGTGCGTGTGTGTATATATATATATACACACACACACACCATACACACACATTCATCCTCTTAATTTCAATCTTTCTGTGTCCTTATGTTTAAGCTATTTTTTATAGTCAACATACCTCTGTATGTTTTTTAATCTTCTTCTCTCTTTGTGTGTGTTACGGGGAGAGTACCGGGAGTTGAACACAGTGGTGTTCTAACACTGAGCTACATGTCCAGCCTTTTTTATTTTTTAGTTTTGACCTCAGGTTGGACTTGAACTTGTAGTCCTCATGCCTCTGCCTCCTTTGTCACTGGAATTACAAGTGAGTGCCACTGTGCCCAGATCAATCTTCATTTCTAATTGAACTATTTAGTCCAACTACATTTAATATAATCACTGACATAGTTGGGTTTAATATCTGTTATCTTACTTTTTGTTTTTATTTGACCTTCCTATTCTATAGTTCTTTTTCTCTCCCTCCTGCCTTCTTCTGAATTATTTTTACTACTATCCTTTTTTCTTCATCTGTCAGCTTTTCAGTTATATATTCTTTTCATCATTCTTTCAGTGGTTATTCTAAAGATTACAGAATTCATCCTTAACTTTTAAAAAATGTACTAAAATTAGTACTTTTCCCTCTTTCTGGAGAATGCAAGAACTTTATATCCATTGATCAAACTCCTCCTCTTTTGTCAACTTCTTATCACATATATGTATATATGTAATATTCTCTCTCTCTCTCTCTCTCTCTCTCTCTCTCAATTTTAACCCATAAAATATTATTGGATTTTTATCCTTTCCATTGCTGTTTCTTTGTTTCTTCCTTCTTGAATTACTATGCTTCCATCTGAAGTCATTTTCTTTCTAAATAACTCCATTCAGTATTTCCTTTACTATAGTTCTCTCTCAAACTGTCATTCTTCTTTCATTACTGAAGGATTTATCACTAGGTGTAAGATTCTTGGTTGATATTTATTTTCTTTATGCATTTTTAAGAGATTCAATTGTCTTCTAGTTTCCAATGTTTTTTATTTTCCTTCCTTCCTTCTTTCCTTTTTTTTTCCTTTAAAAATTTTTAACTCAGTCATCCTGCTGCTTTGGTTTTCAGCAGCTTTACTATGATGTGCCTAGATATGGATCCCTTTGTTTTTGTCCCTATTGATATTTAACCTAGCACTTCTTGAAAGTGCCCTTTGACAGAATGGAAATTCTCAGCTATTATCTATTTAAATGTTCTTTGAATTTCTGCCCCATTCTCTGTCTTCTCATTCTGAGATTCTAATTATATGTGTTAGAACTTTGCAAGTTACTTCAAAAGTTTATGCTTCCCCACCCCTGTACTTTACATCTATTGTCTCACCATACTTTAGCCTACATCTTTTCTTCTGACCAATCTTCCATTTCTTTTATTCTCTCTTCAACTATTAAACTCATCTAATCTGCTATTAAACTCATCTTTTAAGTTATTAATTTCAGTTATTGTACTATTCAGTTCTAGTATTTCTATTTGATTCTTTTTATATAGTCTTCAATTCTTCCTCAGAATTCTCCATCTTGTCATTTAATTTCTGAAACACAATAATCATAGTCTCTTAGAGTATGTGCATGATTTCTCCAATATCTGAATCTCCTATAGCTCTCTTTCTTTTGTCTGTCTTATCTCTGAATAAAAGCCTTATTTTTTGCATGCCTATTTTTCATTAAATTATAGGCATGTGTGGAAAATTATAGAGGTAGTTCGAGGTACTGGATGATATTGTCTTAACTCAGAGAGGATGTATTTTAGGGAGAGTTTAGGGTAGGGGCACACACCTGAACAAATCTAAGATGGACTTGATTTAGGCTAAATTTCAGTCTTTGGGAGAACTGGACAATTTTGGTTAATCCTTACTCAAATGGAATAGCCCTTTAAGGATCCCAGCTGAGAGCCTGGGATGTTTATCAGGACCCCTTCTCACTGATGAGCTCTGATATCTAGTTACTGTCCCCCTGCCCTGCCACCAGCCCTTTGAAACTTCTAAAAGCTCTGCTCAGCTTCTCATCTCTCAACTTCAACTTGAGAATTGGCAAGTACCTTTGGTGGTGTCAAATCCCTCTGTAGGATTCCCTCTTTGGCATCTTGACCCTAAGTATTTCTTGGTAGTATATCTTGGTAGTTCTCTAATAGTTTTAAACAGATATTTTTAAAATATTTATCAAGTTTTTCTCTCCATCTTAATGAGAGGCTGGGTATGATGGGATCTGGTTTGCAGTGTCTTTATTTTATTCTACCCAGTTCAGTGTGTCTGAAAAGGGAAGCTTTTAACAACATCCAGAAGTATTTCTCAAACTTCCTCTCAAGTATAAAATTCTACCAATAATAACTTTGAGAACCTTCAGAGCACAACAGGACACTTGAGTCTGAATCTCTTGGACATCTTGACATAATTCAGCACCACTCATGGCAGGAATGCTGAGATGGACTATTCTAAAGCCTTTTCTTTGCTTTAGCTTTATTTCTCTCTCTCAAATTATCAAGTAAAAATATACTTGATATACTTGATATACCTACCAACCCTCTTCATTTCTTCCTACTAGTTTGTTCATTCTATTTTTAATTATTTCCAATAGTAGGAATTCAGATTTATGTATATCCAACTTTAAATTCTGGAAATTGCAGAAAAGGCTCATAGAAGTAAAAATACATTCATAAAAGTTCATGTAACAGGAATCCCCAGATGAAGATGAATTGCTATTCACATACCTTCCCCAGGAATATTACTCTCTCCCACATTGTTTTCTGTGCCTGTAGATTGCTGAACATTATTTTGACAACATTCTCTTTCTTTATCTCTTATCATATGTTCCATTTCAGATTTCCTTGGCCTCGCCTGACTTGAGGACATTTAGTTATAGCTCTAGTCACTACGATGGAACAAACTCGACGCGGACTACATCTGGTTTGATGCAGGAACACACCACCAGGCCTCACTCCATAGCAACACCACATGCCTCTTTCCTTTCCTTCTGTAGATACTGAGTCATCAAATCCCAAGGGACACACATGCGTAACACAGAAGGTCAGGGGAGTTAATCCTCATGACAGAGGGAAGAGAAAAGTCAGTAGAGGAATTCCTTTCCTTTTCCCAAGGAACTTTGTTGGATGATTGAAGTTATCTTTAAAATATTCTGTCTTTCCTGAGACACACTTCATACAGCTTTTTGAAGGACAACCCTATAAGATTAATCTGTACCAGTTACACTTAGTTGAAGCTAGGTTGCAAAAGCATCCCCATAATGGCTTTTCTTGCTTCCCTGGATATAAATTCAAACACACATTGTGCAGAAAAAAATGACATGACTAAATTGTGGAGTCAAAAAGAAAAGGCAGTAAAAAATCAGACAACTGTACTATGTAAGTCAGATGGGATAAGAAAAGAGCTAAAGGGGCTGGGGATATAGCTTAGTTGGCAGAGTGCCTGCCTGGCAAGCACAAAGCCCTGAGTTCAATCCCCAGCACTGAAAAAAAAAAAAAAAAAAAAAAAAAAAGCTAAAATATTCTAATACCTAGTACTATCTAGAAGAGAGTGGTAAATATTATATTTAAACTGTAGACCTTATCAAATTAAAATGCATGATATGTTTCAGGGGTAAGCACCTAAAAAAAAGTATAACTCCAAATCTTTAGAGACAAAAATATGGAAGTTATAAAAAGGTAAAAATGAACTCAGTTAATCTGTCTCTGTCTGTCTGTCTGTCTCTCTCTCGCACACCCACACACACACACACAAAATGAAAGCAAGCAAGAAAAGAAAAAAGGCAGAGGCATAGAAAATGTAGGATGAATAAGAATCAAAAAGTAAAAAAGAAACAAAATTCCAAAACATCAAAAGTCATAATGTACATGAACCAAAATTGATAGTTGCAAGATAGTGATTATCGGGATTGAGGTTGTGGCTCAGTGGTAGAGCACTTGCCTACATGTGTGAGGCACTGGGTTCGATCCTCAGCACCACATAAAAATAAATAAATAAAGGTGTTGTGTCCATCTATGACTAAGAAAAATATTTCTTAAAAAGATAGTGATCGCTTGGCATGGTAGTTCATGCCTGTAATCCCAGCACTTCAGGGGGCTGAAGCAGGAGGATCTCGAGTTCAAAGCCAACCTCAACAAAAGTGAGATGCTAAGCAACTCAGTGAGACCCTGTCTCTAAATAAAATACAAAATAGGGCTGGGGATGTGGCTCAGTGGTCAAGTGCCCCTGAGTTCAATCCTCACTACCCCCCAAAAAGACAGTGATTATCAGTGAGGATTTTGAAAGTTCTGACTAAACACATGAGTACATATAAAGCCAAAGAACTTAGAAAGGTTGAAAGTAAAAGGACTGAAAATACTACAGGCAAATACTCATTAAAAGAAAGATGGCTTGACTACATTAACTTTTAGACAAAACAGACTTTAAGACAAAGATCATTACAGGGATAGAATGGGATAGCTGTGTCATGATATTAAATTTAATTCACCATATATGCAGGTTTATAGCAGCACAATTCTCCATAGCCAAACTATGGAACCAGTCCAAGTGTCTATCAGTGAATGAATGGATAAAGAAAATGGTATTATATACACAATGGAGTTTTATATTTGGCCATGAAGAAAAATGAAATTATGTCATGTAGGAAAAATGGATGGAACTTGAGACCATTATGTTAAGGGAAATAAGCCAAACTCAGAAGGTCAAGGGCTATATATTTTCTCTCATTAAGCGGAAGCTAGAGAGTAAAAAGAAAAAGAAAGGTGAAGGGGTGCAGATCTCATTAAAATCAAAGGGAGATCAGTAGAGAAAATGGATCAGGGGAAAGAAAGAAGAGAGTGGGGGAAGTGCAGGGGAAGGAAGTGGGGGGAGTGATTGGCCAAATTATATTGTTATATTGTGTGCACGTATGAATATGTAACAAATCTCATCATTATGTACAATTATAATGTACTGATAAGACAAAAATGTAGAAAAATTAATTTAATTCACCAAAAATGATAACATAATTCTAAACATATAAGTACCTAAAAAAATGTGTAAGTCATATAAAGCATAAATTCATAAAAACTGAAGAGGCTATCTTCTGTCACATTGGGAGATTTTCAACAGGACTTTCTCTGTGACTGCCAATTCAAACAGGACAAAATCAGCAAAGATACAGGATAGTTGAACAACAAAATTAACAAGCTTGCATTTGTGGATATACATCAATTTTGCATTCAACAACAAGAGAACACAAATTTCTCTCACGTGTATATTTCCATTTACAAGACTAGATAATGAATTAGGTATAAAGCAAATATCAACAAATTTCAAGTAAAAATTGTGCTCTGATAACAATGCCTATACATGAGAAGTTAATTTAAAATCTCCATTGATTGAGAAATAATTAACATGATCATTATTTTTTATTTTTTGCGGTGCTGTAGATCAAACTCACAGCCTTGTAATACTATGCAAGTGCACTAACCACTGAGCTGCATTCCCAGCCCTGAACATGCTTTTAAATAACTCATGTGTTATGGTTTGGATGTAAGGTGTCCCCCAGAAGCTCACATGTGAGACAATGTAGGAAGGTTCAGAGGAGAAATGACTAGGTTGTAAGAGTCTTAACCCAATCAGTGACATAATCCCTGATGGGATTAATTGAAGTGGTAGGGTGTGGCTGGAGGAGATTGGAATGGGGGGGTGGCTTTGGAGGTGTTTATTTTGTACCTAGAGAGTGGAGGCTCTCTCTCTCTCTCTCTCTCTCTCTCTCTCTCTCTCTCTCTGCTTCCTGATGATACAAGCTTCTTCCCTCTGCCACGCTCTTCCACCATGATGTTCTGCCTCACCTCGAGCCCCGAGGAATGGAGCCAGCCTTCTATGGACTAAGAACTCTGAAACTGTGAGCCCTCAAATAAACTTTTCCTCCTCTATAATTGTACTGGTCAGAACATTTAGTCACAGCAGCGAAAAAATTGACTAAAACATCATGAATAAACAAAGAAACCATAATAAAAATTTAAATATTTTAGACATGAATGATAATAAAAACAGTATATATCAAAATTTGTGGGTTACAAAAAGCAGTGCTTCAAGATAATTATTGCCTTAAATGCTTTTTATAAAAGAGAAAAAAATGGTTGAAAATGAATGAACTAAGCACAAAACTTAATAAATAAAAAACAGGCTGGGCACAGTGGTGCACACCTGTAATCCTAGGGGCTCAGGAGGCTGAGGCAGGAGGAGTTCAAAGTCAGCCTCAGCAATTTAGTGAGACCATAAGTAACTCAGCGAGACCCTATCTCAAAATAAAAAAATTTAAAATAAGGACCAGGGATGTGGCTCAGTGGTTCAACTCCCAGTACCAAAACAAAACAAAACAAAAACAAACAAACAAACAAAAAACAAAGAAACAATGGAATCTACAAGGCTAAAGAGTGGTTCTTTGAAAAGACCAACAAAATGAACAATTCTCTAAAATAATTTACCTCAGGGGCAGGGACGAAGGCATAGATAAATAATTTCTCAATTTTTATTATAATATGCTTTGGTAACTAACAAAATTCTAAACTCAGTGTTTATTTTTTGCTTGTTGTATATGGCCACTGCAACTCTGCCAGTCTTTCTCTGGGGTCTTCTTTCATCCCTAATCAAGGATATGCCATTCTCATGGAAGGAGAAAATAATAAGAAAGCTGTTGGGAATTCATACATCTTTTCAGGTATCTGGTCAGATATGCTGTCATTGTGACCTGACCATTGACAGCTGGGTGGGCATGCATTCTCACCTATAAGAGGCACGTGGCAGGTGGGAATGTATAGTCCCTTATGAGAAGGGAAGCAAATATTTGAGGTACAATAACACAATCAACCACAAGTAATATCACAAGTGAAAAAAAAAGAAATGACTGAAAATATGGCAGAGATTGAGAATACTATCATTATATCCATACCAATAACCTTAAATCCTTAGAAGAAATGAATAATTACTAGAAATACATTATTTATTTATTAAACTGATCCTAAGAGAAATAAAATATTTGAATAACTCCATAACTATTAAAGAAATAAAAGCAGCATTTTGAATTCTTCCTATGAGGAGAATTCCCATTATCACCATTCCCATGAGCACTGTATTAGTTGTTTGAACCAATGTAATATTTTAAGATAAATAAAAAGCAATAGTACTGGGCAGGAGGGAGAAACTGGCCTTATTTTCAGATGATTGTATACA
The DNA here is from genome assembly GCA_020662805.1 of Glaucomys volans. NCBI lineage: Eukaryota > Metazoa > Chordata > Mammalia > Rodentia > Sciuridae > Glaucomys > Glaucomys volans. The sequence continues at coordinate 177,189 of JAJEJO010001511.1, forward strand.
TATCAAATCCAAAAGAATCAATAGACAAATCATCAGGAAAAAAAAGTTTAACAAAATGTCTGTATGCTATATCAATATACAAAAATCAAGTTTATTTCTATATCAGCATCAAATGACCAGAAAGTATAATTTTAAAGGATGCCATTTACAATGGCAGCACACATGACAAAGTATTTAGGAATAAACCCAACAAAAGATTGCAAGATCTGGACACTGGGAATAACAAACTTACTGAAAGACATTAAAGAAACCTAATTAAAAAGAGAGTTATTCTCTATTGGAAGACTCAATCATAAAATGTCAATCGGTACTCTCCAAATTTACCTGTACATTACATGCAATTCCAGCAGGTTGTTGCTGTTGTTTAGGGGTGTGTGTGTGTATGTGCATGCATGCCCAACCTGAGAAGCTTGTTTTAAAATATGGAAAAACAAAAGACCAAGAATAGCCATGACAGAAGATGAAGAAGAAAAACAAGATTTTGCACTACTGAATATTAAGACTTTTTATAAAGCAATGATAATAGTGTGACACTTGACATCAAGATAGACAAAATTTCTGGAGAACAGAATAGAAAGTTCAAAAATATATCTATTTATAACTGGAAAGTTAATATATGACAAAGTTGGAAAAGGTAGGACTAGTTAATAAACAAAGCCTAGGGAGAAAAGTAAGTTGTAAACATCAATAGCAAAACTAAATATTTTTAGAAGAAAGAGTAGATGAATATATGTTGGGGAGGGGAACAGGATTAATATTTACAAATTCAAAGTTAAGAACATCTATTTATCAAAATAGGAAATCAAAAGACAAGCCACAAATGGAAGAATAAATTTGCAACACCTATAACTGACAAGGGATTAGTGTCCAAAGTATATAAAGATTTGGTAAATAATCCACTAAATCAATGGGCAAAAGACACTGAACGACCATTGCATAACTGAGATAAGGATAGCCTTGATAGACTGACCCCTAACTTGTTCATTTCTTCACAGCAGGATGGGACGTATTATCTCAAAAGCCGCTCAGTGCACCAAACTCAAATATTAACACATCCAAGAGGGTTTTTGTTGTCGTTTTCTTAGGGAAGGGGGTCTTGCCATGTTGCTCAGACTGGCCCTGAACTCCTGGGTTCAAGCAATCCTCTTACCTCCCCCTCTCAAGTACACATCCAAGTGTTTTAAACATCACCAAAACAGATTGCTTAGCCACTTGGAGATGCTTGCCTGAAGTTTATGAAACTGTGCCCACCATCTGCTAATCATAGATAAGATAAACACTCGAGTTATCAAGTCCCTGAGTGGCCGCTGCCCTTGGGAGCTTTCTGATCCAGAGACTTCCTACAGGCTGCTGAACAACAGCACAGTAAGTTCCCTCTCCTCTCAAAGTTTCCTGCCCTTCTTCCCTCTCCAAGAGTTCCTCCCTTTCCCATAGTCTCTAGATCTTCATTTGTTGTGAAGAACTTCCCTGCAAGCCAACCTGTCAGTGCTGGCCCGAGAAAAGCCTGTGTGGGCTACTTCTACCTCCCAGTCTTATTTTTTTTTTCCTTGTTCAGCCCAGAAATTCCATAAGCCTCCTAGACTGACATTTCACATCAAAGGAACTAAGATGGCCAAAATATTTGTAAAAGAGATGCTTAACCCCAGAGAGAGGACAATAAAGCCAGGATGACAAGACACTGAACTCTCATCTCACTGGCAAAAATCAAGAAATCTTAGATGTTGGAGAAGATATAAATACTGGTGGTGAATGAGGTAGGATAGAAGTATTTAAAAGATAGGCAAAAAGGAGATAAGAGGAAGAAAAAGGAGACTATAACTTTTATCTCAAAATCTTGTACTGAAGTTCCTCTTACTGTCTACCCACTCCCACTTCCAAGCCAGTTCTCTCTCTCAGGCCTGTCACTCTCAATTTCTGGGAAATCCACAAATCTTCACTTACAATCTTGAAGTTACTAGAAATTCACCCACTTATGAAAATTGCCCATGCCCTGTTAATAAGCCCACTATTTTTAGAACAGATTGGGCAAAGGAAGATACAAAACCTATAATATAGGGTAACTTCCCAAAGTTATCTATTGATCAGATAATGGAGAAGACAACAACCTGAGGATCCTAACTGCCAAACTAAACCGTCTCAAGATCAGCAGACTGATGTCATCCCCACATACTTTCGTGTGACCACCCCTCATCAAGTTTCCTTTTAAAGAAGGGCTTGAGAACCCCAAAAGCACGTCTCACCCTTGAAATAGCCCACATTCTCCTTTGAATGACCACTCATTGCTTTCCTAAATAAATCTGTGTTCTGACACATCTTGAAATTCCTTTCTGCAAAGTTTGTCAGAGACCCTGATGTCCTAAGTTGAAGTCTTCCTCTGCGGGACGTCCTTGGATCCTCTCCAAGTGGGTAGGTACAAACTCTTTGGATAAAAATTTTGGCACTGTCTTATAAAATGAAATACTGGCATTCTAAAGACCTATCATTTCTACTCCTAGGTAAATATACCCAAGAGAATTTTTTTGTACAGGGGCACCCAAAGGTAATGCTAATAACAGCACTATTGGAAATAGCAAAAGACTAGAAATTGTGTTAGTGTTTGGCGTCTGGAGAATGGATAAATAATGGTACACAATGGATTATTTTGTATCCATACCCTCCTTCCTTTTGGATGGTTCATGAATAGAAGCAGTAGAAATGAACAAATTGCAATTTTACTCATCAAGAATGAATATATATATATATATATATACACATATGAATACATGTGTGTGTATATATATTTAGTTGCAGAAGGACACAATATCTTCATTTTATTTATATTTATGTGGTGCTGAGGGTCAAATCCAGTGCCTCACACTTGCTAGGCAAGCATCCTACCACTGAGCCACAACCCCAGACCCAAGGATAAATCTTAGTATGTCTGTGAAAATAAAAGTCCTAGGACTCTAGATCAAAGTTTGAAAACACACACAAAACTAATAAAAATACATTGCTTAATAATAAATATTAGCCGGGTGTGGTGGCGCACGCCTGTAATCCCAGCACTTGGGAGGCTGAGTCAGGAGGATCGCGAGTTCAAAGCCAGCCTTAGCAACTTAGCAAGGCCCTAAGCAACTCAGTGAGACCCTGTCTCTAAATAAAATACAAAATAGGGCTGGGGATGTGGCTCAGTGGTGGAGTGCCCCTGGGTTCAACCCCCAGTACCAAAAAAAACAAAGCAAAACAAAACAAAAAAATACATACAAATGTGAAAAGAAATTAAAGCAATGCAATAGTTGTGTAAAAGCAAGTTTGGGATGCGGATTACTTCTGCAGGGAAAGCAGAAGACGGGGACCACTTACAAGCTGATGTTAAGTTCATTGGTAACATTTCTTTCCCTCCCTCCTTCCCCCGCCCCCCGTCATTCATTAATTTTGAGGTTTTGGGGATCAAAACCAAGGCCTTGGGCATGCTAGGCAAGCGCTTTACCACTGAGTTAGCATCCCCAGCTCTCATTGTTAATGTTTTAGTTCTTGTGTAGGGTGTCAAAAAAGATGTTCATTGTGTTGTTTTAAAAATTAGTTTAATTTACACTACAACCATACAAGGACTGCTGATTCAAGTGCATTATTAACTAATTCTGTGGAGTTAAGGTCCATTTTTTTTAAAGAGAAGATGGTACCTATATATTTTCTCAAGTCTTCTGGCCTAACCACGTTATGGATGACAGAATTTTAACAAGACGAAGAGCAAAAACGCAGTATCCTTAACCCAAGTGCCTACTCCCCACCCGCGTCCACACCACCACCATTAACAGATCATGAAAACTGACCAGGACATAACAACAAAAACTTAGCTTTCCTATGGCACAAACAAAAGAGGGAGGAATCACGTGGGCCTCCCTCCCACGCTCGGCGCGCCAATGATGTCACCAATCCGCGACCCGGCCATTGATTCCCGACTGAAGGTAGAGAGGACTACGTGGTGGGGGAGGGCGGGGGGAGGGTCCCGGCGGCAGTGGCGACCTCCGCTGCGCGGCTGCGTCCCGAGGAATTGCAAGACGCGGTAAGTGGCTCTCCCCTTCTCCGCCGCCACCTTCCCGGCCCAAGCCCGGCTTGCGTGGCCTCCCCGGTGCCGGGTGCTGATGGAAGGGGAAATGCAGGGGATGTCGTGGGGGGGGCGCTGAAGGTGGCCGCAGGGCCGGGTGGCGATGCGGCTAGTGGGGGACAGCGGCTGGGCTCTGCAACCTTCCAGGAGGCGGGCGCCGGGGCCGGTGTGCTTGTGTGCGTGTGTGTGCACCCGTATGCACGCGGGTGTGGGCGGCAGAGGCTGCGCACGGATGCGCTGACGCTCGTGCCAGCCGGAGCCGAACAGCTGGGTACCAAGGGCCCTGGTTTCTCTCTCGCTGATTCCCCCGCCTCGGAGAATGACTGGAGAGCGCGGCTCCGGAGACTGGTCCTGGTACGCGCCTTTCAGCGCCTTCTCCCCAAAACTGCATAGGACCAGCAGCACATCCTGGGAATAATATCCGCTGCCCTTGCGTGTCTTGCACAGTGACGGCGTAGGACGCCACCGTGGAGAGCCCACTGCGGGGTCACGGCTGCTGCGCTCAGCCTCCGTCAGGCTCTGGTGCAGGAGGCCTAGTTGCGTCACCTCCCTTTCCTTCATCTGTTTGGCTTGATTCCTGGGCCCCACTAGAGGGTAAGCCGGCCCGAGGTGTTCGGTGTTGGTGTCAGCGTTTGGGAAACTTGCCTACCCAGAAGGGATACCTGTCATGGGATTTTGAGTGTCGGAGGGAGCGCGGGGGCAGTGTAAGCGCGCAGTTAGCCCAGGGCGCAGAGTCTAAGCTGCAGTCAGAGGACACACACATAGAGGCCTTCATGGTGGCTGGTGGCCGGTTGCTGGAGTGGGAGGCAGAGATGCTAGAGCAGGTCATTGGGGGCAGAGAACGCAGGAGCATCAAAATGTCGCCAAGTGCTGAGTGATACCAACTTCCTTCTCTACCAAAGGGCTCATTCCTATTGTTTTAAAGATCCTCAAATATCTTGTTCATTATTTACAAAGAGCTGACTGCTTGCCTTATGAAAGGAGGAGAAATGGAGTGGAAAGAGGGCATAAACTGTGGAGTCAGGTCTGCCACTTAGCAGCAGTGTGACATTGAGTTATTTAACCTCTACTCCTACTTGGGCTTATCTACAAAATGCAGATAATTATACCTACCTTGCAGGGTTGTCAGAATTTGAAGTGTTTAGCTATTATTAGTAAGGGCCTAGTACCCAGGCACTTGAACTTTCCAATACTGAAGGTTTCTTACTGGTATAGCTGCTTGAGAGACAGAGAATCTTTTTGCTATTTTGGATGTTTGCTATTCTGCCAGATATGATAAAGCAGTCTGGTGTGTGTGTGTGTGTGTGTGTGTGTGTGTGTTTGGTGGTGGGGGGGTCTCAAAACCCATAATCTCTCTGCTGTAGAACACATAAAATGCTAGATCTGGAAAGAGGTTAAGATCTCACTTTATTAATTATAGCTTCTCTTTATTTCATGCCTGTCACCATGTCAGAAACTTCACATATACTAATTTATTTAATCCCTCCAGCAACTTAGAGCAAGAAGTAAATATCAGCCCCATTTTACTGATGGAGAAGGTGAGTCTTGGCCTGGTTCCTGATACTAGTTAATGGCAGAACTGGAACTTGAGCCAGCCCATCAGGCTATATGGTTTGGGTCTCATTCTTTCTAGTGTTCCTGCAATGTGAAGGTGGTGTGTGGGGGAAGGGAAGCATAGCAGAGTTTAGAGAGCCAGCATTTGCTGCAAAAATAGCATCTCATGTTGTTCCAATGATACATTATCTTTTATTTTACATTTTACCCAGCATTGTCCAGATGTGAACCAAGATTTGGCCTTTTCACCAAGAGAAAAGGGAAGGCTCATGGGCATGGGCACACAGTGCTGAGATCGTGGGCACACAGTAGGTATTTGGTAAATGCTTGTGGAAAGAACAAATCTTGAGGCATTGTCATTCTTGCTAGGAGGCGGCCCTATGGTTAATTCCACCAAGGCTCCTTAAGCTAGCTATTTTTATACTACAATACATTGTAACATAAGCATCTTTCTGATTCATGGATTTAAAGATCTGAAATTCTCAGACCAAGATTGGTATTATTATCTGTGACTAACTGATTACAGTTTTTAAATATGTGAACAATGGAATCTGAGCTTTTGAGCTTTAGTAGTGATCTCTTGAGACATACCAATTTGTTTTGCTCTAACATCTGTTCGACTTGGATCTTAATGGGTACAGCTGCTTGAGTTAAGTTTTCTGGAGAGCACCAGATGATTGTTTGGCATCCAGGATAAAGAGTTCAAATATTCTGTTTTTCTCAAATTTAAGTTTTTGAGAAAGATTTGTGACTGATGTGGATTAATGTGGGAATAGTAAACTAGTTTTATTCATTTGTTCATTTATTTATTTATTTACTTATTTTGCAGTACTGGGGATTGAACCCAGGGGCCTCATGCATGCCCGGCAAGCGCTCTACCACTGAGCTACTTCTTCAATCCAGTAAACTAGTTTTAAACAGATGGCATTCATGGTGTTTTTGTGTCATTTCTCTATTGGTGTCATTTCTCTCTTAAAGATGACTTAGTTCCATATAGTGAACTATTAGGAATATGCAAGGTTTATATAACTCATCCACATAAACTGCGCTACACACACATCCTTGCAGTTCCTCTACCCAAGAAGCTCTGGTTCAGTTTCTCTACTCTGACAGATGCCTTGACGCCACCCATATCATCATTTTTATCCGACTCAATAAGTGAGACCCTCTGACATCTGTCTTCCTTCCACAAAGAGTATTCTCCCCAAGCCCTCATCCCCCCCCAAAAAAAGGTATATTAATCTAGTTGCAAATGGAAGAAACCCAATATAAACTAACTTTAAAGAAAAAGAAAAAAAGATTTTCCCCCTTCGATCATTTAACTAGAAAATCCAAAGGTGAGCTTCAGGCATGACTGGATTCTGGGGCTAAAATTATGCCATGAAGGCTCCCTTGGCCCTGTCTTTCTCTGCTCCTTTTAGGTTTATTACTTTTTCTATTTCTGAAAAAACTGATTCTTGGCAGCCCCAAATGTATGACCTTCTAGCTCTCTTCTAGCATTGTAAACTAATCACTGTGACAAAGGATTAGGGCAAGGGATTTCACAATTGATCAGGTCTATGTCTCAGGCCTACTCCTGGGATGAAGAGGTAAACTGTCCCTCCATAAACACATGGACTTCCCTGCCATGCACACACTGCTAGGGATCAAACTCATGCCTTGAGCATGCTCAGCAACCACCACGCCACTTAACCACATGGGATGGGAAGGAGAAGAGGTATTAGGCAGGCAGAAATATCAGATGACTACTGCAGACGTGCTTGCATGTGTGCTCATATCTCACTTCTTCAAGGCCCTTCTAGAACCTTCCAACTGGAATGAATCCACCTGGTTTTGTTTGTCCATTACACACTGTTTTTCTGTGGTGGCACAGCATCCATCATGTGCTCTGCATCCCTTCCCTGCCTTGGCATCTGCTCTTTGGGTTGCCAGTTCCCTCTATTTCCTCTGGGTGATCTTTTTGGATCAAGTCATACTTCTTCCAGAAGCCTTCTGGACCTCTTTCATTGAGTTAGACACCCCTTCTCTCTGTTCCTGTGAACACCTGAGCACACCCTATTTTAGTTTTTTATTTGTTTGGAAATCATTTACTGCTCTGTAAAACTTCCACTAGGCAGAACCCCTGGAGGACAGAGGTGCTCTTTTTTGTCTTCCTTACCTCCCACCCTTAGCTAGCATTATTTTTCTTCATAGTGCATACAATCACCTGGCTTTGCATATTTATTTGTTTATTGTTTTTCTCTCCTCTTTGGAAGGTAGCTTCATGAGAACAATGAGGAAAGCAGTTCTGCATGGTTTGATATCTCTAGTGCCTAGGAAGGTGCCCAGCACATAGTAGGTACTCAGTTAATGTTTAATAAACAAATGAATGAAAATTTGCCCAGAGGAAGAAAATGCCAGCATCTTGTTAATGAGGATTCCAATCTGCATGATAGACCATGATAGATGGAGTCTCGCTGTAAAGGCCTGACACTCAAGTACTGCAGGTCATCCCAGGAAGGTAGAACCTTGCTCCCCATGTGGGCTTGAACCTGCAGAGAAGCCCACTGGGAATTCCACTCTATGTGATGCTTCACTCTCCTCAAATGCTTCTGAGTTTGTCCCTTTTTTTTTTTTTTTTTTTTTTTTTTGGTTTCGTTTTGTTTTGTTTTTGACTTTGTTTTTAAGATGAGGTCTTCCTATGTTGCTTATGCTGGCCTTGAACTTTTGGGCTCAAGTGATGATCCTGTTGAAGCCTCCCAAGTAGCTGAGACTATACACATGTGCCACCACACCTAGTGCCTTTCTGAACTTCGATAGGTTGTATATTAAGGGTTTTTCCATATCCTAAGGCTTTTTCCTTGGAGTATTTATTTATTTTTGCAGTGCTAGGGATTGAGCCCAGGGCACTCTACCATGGTACTACATCCCCAGGTTTTTGTTTTTTGTTTTTTGAGACAATCTCTCTAAATGCTGAGGCTGGCCTCAAACTTGTGATCCTTCTGCCCCAGCCTCCCAAGTAGCTGGGATTGCAGGCTTGTTTTACTATACCCATCAGGAGTACTTATTTTTAAAACATTTCCTTGGGAACTTAAATGAGCCATGCACTGTTCTAAGTTTTTTTTAAATAGCAACTCATCCTTAGATTGAAGGTTTGGGATTAATGGTTATGAACTTTAAGACTTGTTTTCTTTTTAAATATTAAGACATTCACAAAAAGCAGGACAAAAGGAAGTAAAATGTTCCCATTTTAAAATTACAAAAGAAAGAGAGATTTCTCCATCTGGTTTATCCTATCCTCCAGTGTAGAGCTACCAACAGCAGCCTGGTGTGTCTCCCACCCTTTCCTTAGGTTTTCACACTCATAGCTAGTAAACACAACTTACTGCATCACTGACATTGCACCCTGACCTGCACCTGGCCTTTTCCATAGCTGACATCAAGGTTACATCAGTGGCACCCACTGCCATTGTCCAGGGCAGAGCCTCCTTACTCTGGGATGTGTGGCGGAGCTGGGGGACCAGTGGCACTAACTTCATCCCTCTCTTAGGGAAGGCCCAAATCTACACCCACGCTCCTCTCCACAGCACATCCATCTGCCTGGGTTTGTGTTTTGCCTTAACTTGGAGGAATCCCACCCCATCCATGCTCACCTCCCAAGACCACCACAACAGAGGAAGAATACCCTTTTCTTTTAACACTAACAGAAAAGTAATTCTCATGCAAATAGACTTTAAGGTGAGAGGATTGTTGTTTATTTCCACACTTAACTTGTATCTCCAAGTTCCAGTTCCATTAGAGTGCTTAGTCCTGATTTGCTTTCTAAAAAGCAAATACAGATTGTGTATCCCTAATCCAAAATGTTTGGGACCAGAAGTGCTTCGGATATCAGATTTTGGAATATATGCATATACATAATGACATATCTTGGGAATGGAACCCAAGACTAAACATGAAACACATGGCCTGTTTTTGTCAGTTCCCCCAACACCCCCTCCCGCAGCTGTGACTAAAAGATCCAACCAGCACAATTGTACAGGAGGAAACGTTTGTTTGGGTGCTCACAGTTTCAGAGGTCTCAGTCCATACACAGCAGGCTCCATTCCTCAGGGCTTAAGGTGAGGCAGGACATCATGGTGGAAGAGTATGGTGGAGGGAAGCAGCTCACCTTATGATCAGAAAGCAGAGAGAGAGAGATCTCCGCTTGTCAAATACAAATATATACGCAAAACCATGCCCCCAATGACCCACCTCATGCAGCCACACCCCACCTGCCTCCAGTTACCTCTCAGGTAGTTCCATTAGGGATTACTATGCTGATTAGGTTAAGGCTCTCACAACCCAATCATTTCCCCTCTGAACCCTCTTGCATTGTCTCACATGTGAGTTTTGGGGGGACACTTCACATCGAAACTATAACATCGCCCAAATGTACTTCTATACAATTTGTCATAGAACAACATTTCATGGTGTGTAATTTTCCATTTGTGGCATGGTGTCAGAGCTTAAACATTTTATATTTTGGAGCATATTGGATTTCAGATGTTCAGATGAAGGATACTCACCTGTACCAGTTCCCACTGCCATCAGCAATGCCTGAGCACTGGATGTGTATCGCACCTGCCCTCTCCAGAACTGGGTATTTTAACTGAATAAAGGAAAATCTAAGTTCAATTGAAAACCTTATTTCCTTTTAATTTGCAGTTTTCTTATAATTAAGTGAACATTTTTTGCTTCTTAACTACTTTTGTTTCTATTTTCAAAATTCTCAGCTAGTATTTTGTCTATTCACTTATTGTGCTCAAGCGGTTTTAAAATAAATTATACCAATGCTCCAAAAACATGAGTATTTGCTCATTGCAAAAGAAAAAAGCTTGATTTGCTGTGATCATTTTTCCACTTTAACATTCCTCATCTAATTTTGGCTTTATTGTTAAACATATAAAACCTATTTTTCATTCTTATGTAGACAAATTTCAATCCTTTTTGATTTCTTTTTTTGCTTGTAAGTTTAAAAGTTTCTTGATCATTCTGTATTCTAGTTTTGACATAACTTTCAAAAGCTAATATTCAGTTTTATTTCAGATTTTAGGAAAATACTTGATGAAAATGTGTGACATTTTAAATAAAAGCAGTTTTAATTAGATAAAGGTCTGTTTTATTTTAAAGATGTTCACACTGCTGTACTCACATATTTTTTCCCCTTTTAAAATAATTTATCAGAATAGCAAAACTTGCTCCAACAGATTCAAATGCAGGTGGTTTACAACTTAGAATGATCCAACTTACGACTTTTCAATTTTATAATGGCTCTAAAGCCATACACATTCAGTAGAAATATACCTCGAATTCAGTCTTGTGATCTTTTCTGGGCTAGCAATTTGCAGTTCCACACTGTTAGGATGCTGGGCAGCAGCAGATGCAGTTCGAGGTCAGCCACACAAAGCAGAGGGGAAACTAGAGCACTCCAGCTACAGTGGCAAGCTGTGATGTTCAGTAGGTTAGATGTGTAAGTGCTTTCTCTCCTTACACTGTTTTCAACTTGTGACAATTTATTGGGATGTAACCCCATCATAAGTCAAGGGGCACTATTTCTCGTAATTTTAGCATGCTTAACATTTCCATAAATTGCTGTAGGGAATGGCATTTATCCGGAGCTATCAGGTCTTGTATTCAGCAAGCAGCTTCTCAGTATGTGGTGATGATGAATTTAACCTCTTCCAGTTCCCCTTCCTCACCTTTTCCAAAGACTTTTTTATTGGGATGTAATTATGCGTAACCTATGTGTACTTTTCATAATTTTAACAAAAATGATACCAATTTAATTGCCATCCAAATCAAGAACTAAAACATTTCCATTATCCTAGAAAGCTCCCCTGTACCCCTTTCTTTTTTTTTTTTTTTGCAGGGTGGTACTAGGGTTTGAACCCAGGGATGCTCTACCACTGAGCTACCTCTACAGCTGTTTTTACTTTTTATTTTGAAACAGTCTCATTAAGTAGCCCAGGCTGGCCTTGAACTTGTGATCCTCCTGCCTCAGCCTCCTGAGTCTGGGATTACAGGCATGGACCACCACACCCAGCCCCTGTACCCTTTTGTAGTCACCACTACTCCCAAGGCCACTACTATTCTGATGTTTATAACCATAGATTAGTTTTGCCATATAAATTTCATATTAATGGAATTATGCAATATGTGCTTTTATATGTGACTTCTTTCAGTGAGGTGCAACAAAGTTGTATATGTCCTTATCTACTGTATGAATATACGTCAAGTTGTTTATGGACATTTGGGTTGTTCCAGTTTGGGGCTAAGAATAAAACTCTATAAACATTTTTTCACATTTTCTATTGGAGTAAAAAAGCACAACATAACATTTACCATCTTAAACCATTTTTAAGGGTATAGTTCAGTAATGTTAAGTATATTTACATCATTTTGCAACACAAGTCCAGAACACTTTCATCTTGCAAATTGAAAATTCTGTTCCCATTGAACATAACTCCTTTTTCCCCTCCCCCAGCCCTTGGTCATGAGCATTCTTGTACAAGTCTTTTTGCAGACATTTCTTTCATTTTGTGGGGAGTAAGCACCAGGAGTACAGTCGCTGGGGTTTAGCTTAAAAAGAAACTGCCTACCAGTTTTTCCAGATGGTTGTACCATTTTATATTCCCACCAATAGAATTCTAGTTGCCTCCCAACATTAGGTCTTGTGAGTCTTTTTATTTTAGCCATTCTGGTAGCTATGGAAAGGTATTTCGCTCTGCTTTGTCTCATATTTTAATCATTTATTCATTTACAAGGGTATTCCCTTTACTAGACTGTGGCTTTGTTTTTAGCTATCTTTTTGTTTTTAACCTTTTTTATGTATGTGCTAGGTATTGAACCCGGGCCACCACACATGCTAATTAAACTTTTTTTGCCTTATTTTGAGGGTGAAACACACTTTTTATTTTTTATTTTGTTTTATTAAAAACAAAACTTGAATATTATAGAAAACTATTAAAATGTGAATAAGACCACATCCTAAGTGTAATGGATGCAAGACAATTTTTTATGATTTTTTATGAATTGTGGTTCAGCCTGGCCTCTCAGACATCATCATTAATATTTGGGGATCTTTCATGCATTGCTGTGCTGGTTGATTCAGTAACTCAACAGTGTCCCAGCCCTCTACTCCACCGTCTTCAGGATGTCACCTACTCACAGCAAGGGACCCTTGCCCCAGACCCCCCTCCGCAACAGACTTCTTTTTGTGGTTTGCTGGCCACAGTTATCACATGTATCACTGCCCACCTGAAGGAGTGGAGTGCCAAGGCTCATCAGGGTCCTCCCTCTGGGTCTGGAGGGAGCTGATCCTCTCAGAGGGAGGTGGACAGAATCAGTGCTCTCACTAAGGAAGGCTCCATGCTAGGGTAGGCAGCTGGTCGGCACTATTTTCCACTTGGGCATATTATTTTTCAAAGCTGCAATTGTTCTAGATTTATGATTTTGTGTTCTATTTAGAAAATTAACCTCTCCCATTGACTGTAAATATCACTTTTATTATGACCATACCAGACTCCGCTTGAGCAGGTCTCCAGCTTCAAGCATTAAAGCCCATTTCAGTTTTTTGCTATTTTCAACATGCTGTTTGTTCATGTTAACATACGTGTTCATGCTGTTTGAAATTGTCTTCCTAATGACACTTTTTAATGAATAATGATGAAATAATATTACATTACTTATAGTCATTATTCAGTTTATAACTGAAGTTATAAACATATTGAAGGCTTTCAACACACATCATCCAATTGCTTGGTAAAGAAGTTGATCCTATCAGGTTAGCCTTACTGCCAGAATAGGAAAGTACCTGAATTTCCTCCTTCATTTTTTTTTCTTCTTCTTCTCTCTCTCTCTCTCTCTTTCATTTGATCACTAATGGATATTCATTTGGGAAATATTTTTTGAGCGCCATCTATATACAAGGCACAGGTGGGTCGTGGTAGCACAAGACTTACTACTCAGGAAAGACGGATGTGATTAATCAAATGATCACATGAATGTAGAACTACAACTGTGATATGATTATAAAGAAAGCCACCTAGGACTCTGGATATTACAAACTTTTTATGCCTTCTGATATCAGAACAGGACTAGAAAATAGTCTGTGATTTAGCTTTTTCAAGGCTGCAAGAGAGTTATGTGGCTATTGGGAAGATAGGATAGAAGGTGCTTTTCTTGAAGTCTTCTGAGAGCGGGCTAGACCAGGGGATGAGAACATAGGGCAGAACTTGTTTCAGACTTGGGCCTTGATCCTAAGTGGAATGGGTTTATAGAAGAGCTTATAGGAGGTAGGTAGCAGGGACCTAAATCAGATTTGAGAAGTTTTGAAAGAGGCCAAATGGATTCCTAGAATCCAAGATTAGATGGTGAAGGTAGCCATGAGTTCCCCAACCAGCACTAAGTAACCTCAGTTGTTAACTAATTCATTTTCATGTCTGTAATTGTTAGTTTGATTATTTTCCTGAGTGTTTGACTAGCATTTGTGCTTCCTTTGTTTTAGTGGGTACAACATAGCTTCATGGCCCAAAGCATCCACTCTGCAGCCAAAATGCCGGGGTCTGAATGCTTGCTCTGCCAGTTACTGGCTGTGCAATCTTGGACAACTTCTATGACTTTGTTCTACTTCGTTTTCCTCTTCTATAAAATGATAGTGTGCCTCTCTCATAAGATGGTTGTGAGATAAACCACAGTGCTGGTCCATCTTGAGTGCAGCTGTGCGTGCGCTCTCTTATCCAGGTGTTGAGCTTACATGGGAGCATATTAACTGTCTTGCATATGTGTGGGGATGGTAATCCCTGTGTTTTCATTTGTTTACTGGTTTATATATTTTTTAACTTTTTCACTGTGAAGATTTTCAAACATTGTGTTGCTTTTTTAAAATACAAAAATTTATCTGCAGTGAACCAATCTCAGTTTTCTCCTTTGTGAGTTCTTCCATTGTGAAATAAATCAATACACACTGCCTTTTTAAAAATTGTTTTTACTTAAGGGTTTTCCCCATATTTAATCCTTTATTACAATTGAAATTAGGTCTATTAATATAAGGCAAGACTCTAGTTTTTGTTTTTGTTTTGTTTTGTTTTTTTCCTTTTAAATAGCCAACCAGTTGGCCCAGCTCCATCTATTGAATAACCTTTCTTCCCAGTGCTACTGCTTTTGGATCTTTTTTATGCACTGAATTCCTACACACACTAGGGTTTGTTTGGGGGAATGTGGTATGTACTCCATACTCTACCAACCTCATAGAGTTTGTAGTAAATTGTTTTAAAATTTGGTGGGAATTAGCATTCACAGGATTAGTGTATCTTTCTATTTAGGCATATACTCAAATTTTTATAATTTGCTGCATGTAAGGTTTGTATATTTCTTTAAATTATTCCTAGATATCTTTTTATAAATGCTTTGTTTGCATTAAAAAATAGAATATTTCCCCTAACTATAAGGAAATTGTGTTTTGTATATTTTTCTTATATTTAGCCATATTCCTTGACTGATGTTTGTTCTGAGTTTTTCATTTGAACCTCTTGGATCAACTAGGGTTGTGATAGTGTCATCTGCACATAATCCATTTTCTTTCCTTCTCAATAGTTATTTTAGTTAGCTTTGTGTTGCTGTGACCAAAAGACCTGACAAGAACAACTTAGAAGAGGAAAAGTCTATTTTGCCTCGTGGTTTCAGAGGTTCAGTTCATGGCTAGCTGACGACATTGCTCTAGGCCTGGGGCAAACCTCATGGCAGAAGGGTATAGCAGAGGGAAGCAGCTCAGGACATGGCAACCAGGAAGCAGAGAGAGCTCCGCTCACTGAGGACAAGATATAACCCCCAAAGGCACACTCCTAGTCCTTCCTCTAGCTACAAACCACCTGCCTTCAGTTCCCAGTTAATCTGTATCAGTGGGTTAATCCACTGATTATAACTCTTTTAATCTGATCATTCCACCCCCTGAATATTCTTCCATTATCTCACACATGAACTTTTGGGGAACACCTCACATCTGAACAAAAACAGTAGTTTGTTGCTTATTTCTCTTTTGTGTTGTAGAATATGACAGAATATCCATATGTGCAGGGATATGAACATTTTTAAGCATAAGAACATGCTATTGATTTAATAACAAATGGGGACACTATATTGAGTGTGCATTTACAATGCAATTCATGTCCCAATATCAGAAATATTAGAATATGAGAAATAGTGCCTCTTAGATTTAATAAGATAAAAATGGTAACTGTGGTTCTCTTTATTTCTCATTTTAATGGTAATGACTAACTATTCCAAAGTGTGACATTGACTGTTGATTGATGATACCTAGTCTTTGTTATATTAAAAGAACAATCCTTCCCTCCCCCGACAGCTGCCCCACAAGCCTGGAACTTGCCCACCAATGAGACTAATTCAGGTGAGCAGCACCTCATAAGAAAATGTTTCATTGGCTTGGTGGAGCAGGGGTGAAAGGAAACTCAAGGGGTCAGCCTCTTGCATGCAGCTTCTCACCCCTGCCTGAAGTCCTGCCATCAAAGACTGAGTGCTGCAGTGGGAGTTTTCCTGCCTAGAAAGGCAAAACCAGTCGAGGGTAAAATTTAGGCTGTGGGAGCTGTTCTGATGAGTTAGTTTTTTAAAACCTACACACAGCCTCTGTCTTACAAAGTCTCCAAATACCACTTTCTGGTCAGTGTTATCCAGGTTGGGTATTGTCTAAGCAGTGGGCAGGACAGGAAGTTCGTGGACTGGAAGTTTCTGATAAGTGGACTCTTGCTATGTGTGTGTCAGGACATAGTGCCTGGGTAGTGCAACCTAGGCTGCTGTGTTGGATTTGTTGCTTTGTAGGTGAATTTATTAGTGTGCTCCATATTGGGATCCCCACTGTTGGAACTCCAGAAAGAAGAGGCAGTGGACCAGATCAAGAAGTCATAAATCAGAGTTGAAGCATACCAGTGGAAATAACATCTTTAGACCAGAGACTTGTAACTCATTTGGGGGGATCTGATCTCTCTAGGAGTCACTGTCTTTCAAGGAAAATGTACATGTTTAGTTTTTCAATAAATATTTTTGATCACCTACCATGTTCTATGAAGTGCCAGTAATACCCTGTTGAACAAAATATGAGTATAGCTCTGGCCTTATGGAACTTGTGGTAAGAGAGATTGACATTAACCCAGAAACCACACAAAGAAAAAAATCACAAGTGTGAACTTGTTCCAAAGGACAGGTTCAGGGAGCTGCTGAGCATAGGATGGGGAGGGGCAATTTTCTGGTACTTCCTGAAGAAGTATTGCCTAAGCTATGGTCTGAAAGATGAATCATAACTCAGGTGAAAGGAGGACAAACAGAGAGGCGAGAACAAGGGCCAGGATGGAGCCTGGCAACCTGGAGGAAGAGAAGTGGAGGCTCAGGGAGGCTGGGAGTCGGACACTGGGGGTGAGAGGAGAGAGGACAGCAGGTGCAAGCCAGACTAGGCCACTGAGCCATCACATAAAGATTTTTGCCTTACCTTAAGAACACTGGGAAGCCATCACGTTGGTTTGTTGTTGATAATGTAAATATTTGATATGTATAAAAGCATATGTATGCAACATACCTGTAAGTCATTGAAATATACCAATAAACTGAATATTCATTGCTTTAGTCAGCTTTTCCTCACTGTGACCAAAATACCTAACATGGACAACTTGGAGGAGGAAAAGTTTATTTTGGCTTATGGTTTCAGAGCTTTCAGTCCATGATTGGCTGCCTCCAATGCAGAAGCATCTTTGGAGGAAAGCAACTCGGCTCATGGCACAGAGAGAGAGAGAGAGATAGGGACTGGGGTAAAGATCAACCCCTCCAGGATATGCCCACAGTGACCTACTTCTTCCAAGTAGGTCCTACCTCCCAATAATCCATTCAGCTATCAATTTATTTAATTTTTATTTTTTTTATTTTTATTTTTTAGTACTAAGGATTGAACCCAGGGGCGCTTTACCATCAAGTTCCATCCAACCTTTCTTTTTTTTTTTTTTTTTTTTGAGACAGTGTCTTGCTAGGTTGCTTAGAACATTGCTGGATTGCTGAGGCCAGCCTCAAACTTGCACTCTTCCTGCCTCAACCTCCCTAGTCACTGGGATTACAAGTGTGTTATCAATTTGATGATACCATTTGATGGATAAATCACTGATGAGATCAAAGCCCTCATGATACAATCACTGCCTAAATGTCTTACCTCTGAACCTTGCTGCACTGGGAATCATGCTTTCAATATAAGACTTTGGGGGACATTCCAGATCTAAGCCATGGCACTCATGACTCCAATATGCTTCCTTAACCAGAGCTCTATATGTATGGCTAAAGCCTCCTTTGCTCTTCCTGGATCCTATTTCCTGTCTCTCCTCCCCATTAACTGATAATTTATAATTTTCTTGAATTTCATGATATGATCAGATCACAAATCACTCTGGCTGTGTAGGGAAGACTGGACAGAGGGGATTATAATTGCATAAAACACAATCACAATCAGGCACCGTAGCACATGCCTATAATCCCAGTGGCTCAGGAGGCTGAGACAGGAGGATCACGAGTTCAAAGCCAACCACAGCAATTTAGCAAGGCCATAAGCAACTCAGTGAGACCCTGTCTCTAAATAAAATACAAAAAAGGGCTGGGGATGTGGCTCACTGGTTGAGTGCCCCTGGGTTCAATTCCCAGTACCAAAAAAACAAAAAACAAAACCACACAGTAACATCAGAAGTTTGCCTACATTTTATATAACTGTCTTGGAAATTTTTTCTTACACATGGGATTTATTTTCATCTTTACAAAAAATGTCTTTTTCCTCTTTGACCCACAGTCATGCTATGTTGTCTAGGCTGGCCTGGAACTCCTGGGCTCAAGTGAGCCTCTGGCTTCAGCATCCCAGAGTAGTTGGAACCACCACATGGGACCATTGTTTCAGAACTATAAATTGGGCTGGGAATATACTTGCCTAGCATGCATGAGACCCTGGGTTCAGTCCCCAGAACCACAATAAATAATTAAATTAATTAATGATACCTTGGAAAAAATAAAACCAGATAAAACAGAAAACAGTAATTTTGTTAGATAGTAATAAGAAAGCTGTATTGAGTTTAATTAAAAAGTGGATGCTGTGGCTTGTGCTTATCCTGTCTATGACAAGTCTGTTTCTGCCTTTCTCTCTTACCCCAAATATAGAAAACCGTGGCTGGTGGCCCAGCCAGGACTATGGCTGTCCCCAGTTTAGCTCCCTGGTTTGCCCTGCTGGCAAAAATCTGTGCTGGTTTTCCTACAGTTGGTATAACAAATTACCCCAACTGGTGGCTTAACACAGCCAAAATTTACTCTCTCTGGAGGCCAGAAATCTGAAATCAGCGTCACTGGACTGAAATTGAGGTGTGGACAATCTCTCCCTCCAGTGATTCTGGTGTTGAAACTGCTCCTTAAGCTTCCCAGCTCCTGGTGGCCACTGGCACGGCTTGACTTGACACCACATCCCTCTAATCTTTAAGGCCAGCATCTCCAGATCTGCCCCATCTGACCTGTCCAGGGCTTTCTCCTATGTGTGTGTAGATGGAAATTTTTGTGAACTTGTCAATACTGACAGATTGCCAAAGACAAGTTAGAAATGGCAAAGCCTAGCTGGATGCAGTAGCACATGCCTGTATCCCAGCAGCTGGGCAGGCTGAGGCAGGAGAATCTCAAATTCAAGGCCAACCTGAACAATTTAACATGACTCTGACTTAACATTATAAAGGGTTGAGGATGAAGCTCAGTGGTAGAGCCCGAGAGTTTGAAAGGAAAAAAAAAAAAAAAACTCAATGGCAAAGCTTTACTAATTCCCTTTGGAAAGAAGATTATAGACACTTAGAAAGGGCCCTCTGTCAATTCCCAGAAAGTTACCCTGTGATAGTTCTACAAAAGCTGTGGGATCTCAGCCCCTCACCCTTCCAGTTTCTCCTCAGTCTCTAGCTCCAGGGCAGCAGAGATAGCAAGGTACATTTCCTCCAAATTCTATTATGAAGACAGAATAAACACTGGTCAATTAAGACCCATGGAGAAAAAAGTAAATTTGACTTATTGGTTGTTTTGTAAATTGGTCGTTCAGTGAATTGGCCATTTGGCAAATTGGCTTTCTGCAAATTGGCTGTTAGGAAATCAACCTCAACCTGCTTCTCCAGAAAACACTGCAGAACTCAGGCTCAGGCTGCCTTCAAACCTGCCCAGGATGGGTCTGCACTTGTCCCCTCCTACAAATTGTAGTGATTGGGACATTTTTCTTGCAGAAAACTGGAACTAAAAGCCTAGCCGCTCATATAGGCTGGGTAAGAGAAGGAAGAAGTGAGAGTGGACCTAAGGTCCACTCTTTGGGTCCCAACTCAGCGGAATCCCAGAGCAGGTTAGTAGCTGAGCCACTGTGCTGACCAGAGCCACACCAGCGTCAATCAGGTCCTGCACTCATGACTGAGCTAGCAGAGGACAGGCAGCTGAAGTGTCAGGATTTCATGCATAAAATTGCATAGGGGTGCTGGCGCGGTGGCGCACACCTATAATCCCAGCACTTGGGAGGCTCTGAGGCAGGAGGATCGCGAGTTCAAAGCCAACCTCAGCAACTGAGTGAGGCCCAAAGCAACTCAGTGAGACCCTGTCTCTAAAATAAAAATACAAAATAGGGCTGGGGATGTGGCTCAGTGGTGGAGTGCCCCTGGGTTCAATCCCCAGTACCAAATAAAAAAAAAAAAAAAAAAATTGCATAGGGGTCACCTTGTACAGTGATCTTGAGATTAAATGTACATGAACTGGTTATACATGTGGAATATTCTATACAGGTCTAGATGTTGTAGTTTTATTTATAATAGCATCTACAAACACAATGCCCAGCCTATACAGATAGTTGAAAAATATAACTTCTTTTCTTTCATTTACTGGATAACTTTGGGTCTGAGCACTTAACTGCTTTTGGAGACCTCTGTTTCTTTTGAGGCTACCTGAGGCATTTCTTACTTTCTTGGAACCAGTTCTGGTCACCAACATCAATAGAATATATATTAGCATAAATATAGCTGCAGAACACCACTCAGCCAGTCCAGCGGCTCGCTATTCTCTCTCCTGAAACCCTAATAGGTTATCAAAGCAAGTAGGATAACACGAAAAGATCCCATCAATTCCGAAAATTAATGTTGCAAGGGTAGCAGTTACTTCAGTGGTAAAAAATTGAAGAGAAACAGCTGGGTGCACACCAGTGATCAGTTGCTGCCTTAGGAAGGCTGAAGCAGGAGAATCACAAGTTCAAGGCCAGCCTGGACAATTTAGGGAAAGACTCAGTCTCAAAATAAAAAATAAAGAGTTGGAGTTGTAGCTCAGTGGTAGTGTGTCCCTGGGTTCAACCCCTTTTACTATAAAAAAAAGAAAAACAACCACACACACACACACACAAAAAAAACCCAGCCAGTGAATTTGTGCATACCAGCTCTATGAATTGCTTAGTTTTCTAAGAGGCAGGATAAAAACATCTATTCATGTACCTATCCTCTTCAAAAATAATGCACTAGGACTTAAAAATAACTTAGCACTTTATTACTTTCTCTGATAATATGTTACGAGTTGTCTAAGGAGCACAACAAGCACAGGCAGTACGTATCTATTGCTGGAATTTGCAGACATTTCGCTTTACTGTAGGGAGATGAACGATCCAATTGGATGTAGCCCATATGTGTACTAGAGCCTGGTTATAGGAAATTATAGACTCAAAAACTGTTGTTGTAAATATGAGTCACTGCATGCAGTGAGATTAAACAGAAAAATCCACAACAAACCAAATTAATAATCACAAAACCAGACTAATCGTTATTTATAGTTGATAGAGCAAGCAATGATGAAGTGTCCTTCCCCCTCATGGGGGAAGTCCAGCCCCCTGGAGGCACATATTCAGTTGCAGCTGCAGGAATGCTGAGTGAGGGGCCTCCCAAAACACTTTTTTATGATGCATAACTCTTAATCATTTAGGCCATGATTAATAAGTATTCCTAAGTGGCATATACTAGAGGCATTGTGTTTGGGGTCACTTCACAGCCCCTGGGGAGGCTAGCCATCCTGTACAGGAAGATACCTACCTTGGGAGAGGAGCATTCACCTGTGTGTCCCTGGTGTCTTCATGCACAGGGAAAACCCTGGAAGGGTAGACACCGGTGAATTAAAAATGGAGGAGTAAAGGTGAATTTCATTGTGTTTACTTGTCTATATTTTCTGAAACTTTATGCAATAATTAGATATTACTTTTGGTTAATTTTTAAAAAAGCTTCATCCAACTCCTCCAGCTCCATCTCTTTACAATAGAACAGCACAAAGATTTCAGTCACCACCTCCCAGCCCTGAGGGAATTAAAACAATTACTGAGGAGGAGATGAAAGGCTTATGAATAAGACTCTTGGCAGTCACCTGAGCTGCTAAGACTAAATGACAATAGCAGTTCTTTCAAGGCATAAACTTGACCATCTTTTAGAAACTTCTCCTTTCAGCTTCAGTGCTCTATCCTCTGTTAGATTAAAAAGGATGGGAAGCAGCACTACAGTTGGGATGGAAGTGCTTCTAAGATCATTCCTGAAGAAGGGTTAAAGACTTAAAGATTATTTAACCAGAAGACAAGAAAGCAGGTAAGACCTAACTCATGTTACTTCAGTGGAGAAAAGAACATGGGGAAATGGGCTGAAATCGCTGCAGGAAGATTTGTTCTTTTTTTAACCTTTTAAATTTGTGAAATACACACATACACACCCACACAAATGTGAATAAAGTATAAATGAATAATTATTGGAAAGCAAACATCTAGTTACTACCCAATTCAAGAACTAGAACATACCCAGCACCCAGAATATTCCTTCCCAGTCAAAACTCCCTATTTCCGTCCTAGAGGTAAACCATCCTGTCTTTGAGTACATACGATAGTTTAGTTTTGCCTGATTTGGGACTTTACATAAATGGAATCATGTATAATAAGTATATGCTCCTCTTAATATCATTTAGATAACTACCCACCTTGTTTATAGTTGTAGTTATTTCACTTGTACAATATTCCACCATAGGAATATACCACCATTTATTTATCCATCTTACTTTTGATGGATATTTCAGTTGTTTCCAGCAGTTTGGGAGCTATTACAAATAACAATAACGCAACTATAAATATCTTATATATATGTCCTCCTCGAGGAGTCGGGTGGTTCAGTTGTGAAGCATGTACATTCACATCTTTCCTAGATGAAAGCAAACTGGCTTCCTGCAGTGACAAGTTACTCTTTGTCCTTAACTCCTACCTGGTCTGATCCAATGGTTAATGATGCCTATTAGGTAGATGGGCAGTAACTCACTGTGGCTTTACTGAGCATTTTCCTGATGTAATGAGATTGAGCACCTTTTCATATGTTTATTGATACTTTAAATTTCCTCTTCAATGTTTTTGCCCATTATTTTACCTACTGAGTGCTCTGTCATTCATTTCAACTAACCAGCCCTCCAAGGGTCACCACACAATATAGGAATGTATAAAAACACGTTCCCTGCACCCAGAAGAGGTGCTGTAAAGGCAGAGATGTTAACAAGTAATGCATAATATTGGGATGATTGTTGAGGCATCCATCACCTCCCCACACCTCCTCACTGACTGGCAACTGCAGGAAGGAGCTCTTTGTGCTTCACACACTGGCACACATTAGGTGCCTAGTAGTGTTTTGTTAAATGACTGAGGAACTTTCAGAGGAATGTGAAAGTGTGCTGTTAGACCTAAGTGCTGAGTAAGGGACAAGCACAGAACCAGGAACTAAGAAGTGAACCAGCTGCCTTACTGCCCATCCCCCTCCTGGAGTGGAGGACGTTAGGGAGGTAATATTTGAAGCAGATTTTGCAAAACTGCTTCAACATAAGAAATGCATTCTAGGTCGAGGAACAGAATGTGCAAAGACACAAAGAAGAAAGAACACTGCCTTAAAGGAGAAAGAAATTTGGATTGACTGACAGGTTGGATGAATGAGAGGACCATGGCGGCAGGGCATCAGCTGGAAGGGACATGAATCTCAAGCAGTGGGGATAAAACAGATTAAACACAGAAAAGGGAATTTTTAGGGCTGATGACATGGCTCAGCAATTAAGAGCCTCTGGGTTCAATTTCTGGTCCCCAAAAATAAAAAAATAATTTTTTAAAAAGAAATGGGAATTTCCCACTGAGTTGGGGGAAGGGAGCTATTGAGCATTGGAAAGGTTCTATCGATCTTCTCCTAGGAGTTATATACAAATCAAGCAGATCCAGTTAAGCCTCAGTTTAACACCTGTACGGTGGCACAGTGTCACCCTTGCAGAGCTGATGCACGTAAAGTCCTTACCCCTTGTCTGGGAAGAGGCAGGTTACAATGTAGGTCCTAAATTGTTCCCTGCTGCTGTTGTCTTTATCTTGCAATTTCTACTGGCTGGTAGCCACTAATTACAGTTGGCAATATGGCGGGAACGTTAATAAACAGTCCACATAGACCCCTCACCCCAACCAGAGACCCACGGAGTCACGTTCAGGCCGCCCGGCGAGGTAGGTCAGACTCTGACCGCTTCTCCAGTGCCGCCTTTGCCTTTGGCCTCAGGGAGCCTCCGTTCCTTAGAGGCCCTGTGATCCTTAGAGGCTGGGGGCGCAGAGCCTTCGGTCCACTTCCTAAAGAAAGGGCTCCTCCAGGGTTGCGGTGCTGTTATATCCCACGAAAATAAGGTCGTCCAAGCCCTTGATGTAAAGCCAAAGGAAGCCCTTCTTACAGCTCGACAGCTGCGACCCCCACAGACCTAAAGCCGAGTGCAGGGCAAGCGAACGACCGTTACTTTGTTGCCAGTATTTATAGGGAGGGAGGCAGGGGCGGGGCCGTCTCGTGCGGGTTTGGCAGTTATGCCGAGGGGGAGGGAGAGCGGGGCGCTCCCGCAGGAGGGGAAGGGAGCGGGCCTCGCTCGCTCCTGATCATTCTTTTGCGGAGTAGAACAATGCAAGGAAGGGAACAGACGGGCAATCGGTGTAAAACCGGGCGCCGTCGCCAGCCTTGCCCAGACCCTCCTCTCCGCGCAGCTTTCGGAGGGGGCAGTCTTTCCGAGGAAACGAAAGCGAAATCGACCCGGAGCCATCTTGCCGCCCTGCGCGCTGGCGGGGGCGGGGTTCGGGTCCCCTGGGTGCTACTGGTGGAAGTGCCGGCGGCCGAGGAGCGGGCGGGAGGGGCGATGCCTGGGGGGCGCCATGGATCCGCGGCAGGTAAGCCGTCCCCGCTCCGGACTCGTCCTGCGGCCCCGCCGGCGTTCGGCGAGTTGGGTTTCCGTTTGCCAAGCAGAATTGCTGTTCCGGGATTCTAACCAAGTCAGTTAATTCTGCCGCGTTGAGCGGAGTGCGGAGGAGGGCTTGGGGACATAATGCACCCCGCCTGAGCAGCAAGACCCCAGCCCCATGTCACTTTCTGCTAGGGCTCTTTTGTTGGTTCCCCCAGTCTCGCTCTAGTCCCACTTGAACAACTTCCTTTACTTTTAGCAGCCCTCCTCTCTGCACCCATTGCATCTCCTGAAGGCCTTGGCAAAACTAAAAATAGCCTTTAATAACCTGGAGGAAGAAGTCTGTAACAGCTTTATTCATTATAGCTAAAAACTGGAAAAAAAAAAAACACAGGTGTCTTTCAACAGATTACTAGATTAAGGAACCTGATAGATGCAATGGAATATGGCTCAGCAGTTTAATAGGAAATAACACATTCGTACAACATGGATGTGGTTACAATCTTTTTTTGGAACGAGGGATTGAACTCAGGGGCACTCGGCCACTGAGCCACATCCCCAGCCCTATTTTGTATTTTATTTAGAGACAGGGTCTCACTGAGTTGCTTAGGGCCTCGCTAAGTTGCTGAGGCTGACTTTGAACTGGTGATCCTCCTGCCTCAGCCTCCCAAGTGTTGGGATTACAGGCCTGCGCCACCGCGCCCCGCTAGGTTACAATCTTAAGTGTTCAAATGCGGTGTACTAAAAAAAAAAAAAAACGGATTCAAAAGTTTTCTCTGTCCATGTACACGGCATTCTGGAAAAATGAGGCTATAGGAACGGAAAACAGAGGCCTGCCAGGGGGAAGAGGTTGATTGTAGAGGGATGAGAACAAGTTGTGGGGAAGTAAAAGTGCTTTGTGTCTGCCTGCCTGCCTTTCTTTCTTTCCTTCTTTTTTGTTGGAATGGAGAAGTGAACACAGGACCTCAGACATGCTAGGCAAGCACTGTTTCACTGAGCAGCATCGCCAGCCCTTTTAAATTTTTTATTTTGAGTCAGGGCCTCTGCTAAATTGCCAAGGCTGGTCTTGAACTTGCAGTCCTCTTGCCTTAACCTCTGGAGTAGTTGGGAGTATAGACATGTACTGCTGCTCCCAGCATTGAAGTGTTCTGTATCTTCATTGTAGTGGTAGTTGTTAAAACTCATAGAGTTGTACACTAACAAGTATAAATGTTACTATATGCAAATTATGCCTCAATTTATAAAAAGCTGTTATGTATGTACATATTGTTAATATATATACACGTATGTTTTTTAAATCCCTTCTTTAGGACTGGGGGTGTACCTCAGTGATAAGAGCACTTGCCTAACATGTGCATGGCCCTGGGTTCAATCTCCCGCACCAAAAAATAAATAAGACCCTTCTTTAAAAGGATTAAGGATGCCTGACTTGATGAAAAGCATTTCTTCCCACATACCAGAGAAGGAACTGTGGAGCCCATGTGGTAAAGGTGGGGGCCTTTATTCTCTTAATTCTAAATGTAAGAGGCCAAATTAAAATGAAACCCAGGAGGCAGTGAATGTTAGATGACTTGTTACACCATTTGCACAGTAAATAGACATGAAGCGGGAGAGAAGTGGAATTGGGAGTTTAGGAAGGACCACCAATGGGTTGGTTACCCACTTCTTGCTCTCACTGCCATCGGTGGTTATCTACATGGCTGTTCTCAAGTGGGACTTGGTTTTTAGGGTTCTGGAAGGGGTTAGAAGACAAAATTAATAATCTTCCCTCTCCCTCTAACACAACTTCCCTAAAATACCTGTTAACAAATTCAAGTGTCATTTCTTTTTTTCTTTTCTCTGAATTCATTCTAGCTTGCACACATGTACATTTATGTATGTGCATGTACACACATGTGAGCTTTCCCTTATTTATAAAAGAAGAGAAAAAATAATGTATACGTACTCTACAACTTGCTTTGTTGTTGTTTTAGTCAACACATTATTCCTAAATTTTCTATAGATGATAACACACACACACTGGGATTGAACCCACAGGTACTTTACTACTGAGCTATATCCCCAGTCCTTTTTTTTTTTAATTTATTTTAATCTAGTAGCTATGATTAAAGTTTGAGGCTAGCCTCAGCTCACTAAGTTGCTGAGGCTAGCCTCAAACTTGCAATCTTCCAGCCTCAGGCTCCTGAGTCACTGGAATTCCATGTGTGCTCTCCGCCCTGGCCATATTTTTTTTAACAGTTCTGTAGCATGAGCCTATTGTAATTTATTCAACCCTTTTTTTTTAGGTAGCCACTCAAATCTTTGCCAGGTTTGGGCTGAGAGTAGCAGTTAACTGTAGAAAGCAGCTAGTAGAAACTAACTGACTTAGCCACTTCGAAACAAAGTTTCTTTTCCCAAAGGTACTCAAAGGGCTCATCAGAAAACCCCTAAAATCCCCATAATTCAGCTCTGTGATTGGGGCTCTCGCGCTGTCCACACAGCATCTCTGCCCCAGCAATGCGTGGGAGACAGGTACAATAAGAGGAGAGAGGGCTGGGAGGAGAGAGGCTCAGTGGTAGAGTGCCTGCCCCGCACGTGTGAGACACTAGGTTCGATTCTCAGCACTGCATATAAATAAATAAAAATAAAGGTCTATGAACAACTAATAAATAAATAGAACCTGTCTCAAAATGAATAAATAATAGGACTGGGGATGTAGCTCAGTGGTAAAGCATCCCTGGCCTCAATCCCCCCACCCCCCCCAAAAAAATAAACAAGAGGTGAGAGAGGAAGGAGGTGCAATTGCTTGTGTGGGGATGCCTCATTCATGGATTCATGTTGGTTGCTTGGTGGTTAACTTTGTGCCAGGTGCTGGGGAAATAAAGGTGACTGTAGCGTAGTCCTTGTCCCCCAAGAGCTCACTGTGGAGTGAGCCATAGCCTCCATCAGTACTGTGTCTGGAGTGGAGGTGTGGTTTCTAGGACACCTGACATTGTTAATTACCTTTCAGATACACTGTGTCTGTGCCATGCTTTGTTTTTTTTTAATCTAATAGCTAGGATAAAAAGTAAATGGTATACCAGATGCTCAGTGGGAGGAGGTCCAGGAGAGGAAGCTCTGCACTGAGGGAAGTGGGAGTCAGGAGTCTCCTGAAGAAAGTGGCATTTAGGAGATTTGTAAGGAAAGGGTCAGTTGTGCCAGGTGGCAGTAGAGGGAAAAACTGCCACGTTGGTTTGGCGTGTAGAGGAGTAGAATGATTTGAGGTTTCTGTAGTAGTCTGAGTAAGAGGTAATGATGAGAGGCTGGAACTGGAATGAGACACATTTCTTACAGTGGTAGACCAGAGAGGACATGACAGCCGCCTGGTTAGATGGGGGAGGTGAGGAAGGAGGGTGGGCAGGCAGGGGAGCAGACTCGGTCCCTGGCCTTAACCTAAGAGGAGGATGCCATTAACAGCGATAACAACAGGAGAGGAGGATGGCTTTGAGGGAAATGGTAAATTTGGTTCAGAACAGGTGGCATCTCAGGTAATGGCAGGATACCTGAGTGGTCAGATATCTAGGTAGTTGGAAAATCAGATCTTAAACTTCGGTACAGAGTGGTAGCTAGAGATAGATGTGAGTTGCTTCAGAGGGCTGGCTTAGGTTGGGGGAGTGCGGCCTAGCGATCGTGGGGACTGATTATATAGAAAGGAGCAGGAGAAGGGGATAGAGATAGAAGGAAAAAGAGATATAAGAGGAGATCTTTGATGCGATGTCATCAAATCTCAGGAAGAGAATTTTGTAAAGAAGAAGGCTTAGTCTACAGTGAGCTGAAACAGGTTTGTTGAACTGAATTGACCAAACAGTGAAGACCCAACCAAGGTTCAAGAGAAGGGACATATATGGACCTGTTAACACAAAGCATTGTCTTCCATTAGCATATGGAAGCTTGGGTGAAGAAAGAGCACCCAGTGGGTGTTAGGGAGAGAGGCAAGCTGACCTGGAGACCCAGGCGGGATGCGGGAGTGTTGGAACCAGGTGGAGAGTGGTAAGTAGCTCCAATGGGGTCACATGAGGAACAGGCTCCAGCAGAGTTAGGAGTGGAAGTTGTAGAAACGTGGGGAAGCTGCTATCAGAAAGGAGCAGGAGTCAGCCAGTTACCGCCTACAGCCAAGTCCATGTTTTTGTGAATGAAGTTCCTGGTAAAGAAATTGGCAGTAAAAGTTTACATATTGTGCGTGACTGCTTTGCACTATAAAGAGCTCTCTGGCCCTTCTCAGATCGTTTCCCAGCCACTGGAAAAGAGTTTCAGAGTTGAAGGGTCAGTGCTGGCCTGGGTTAGCATTAACGCTGACATTGAAGGGAAAACTGGACAAGCCAAATGTGGCTGTAAGTAGGAGATGGAAGCCACTGTCGTAGAGATTAAGGAGCTCTACAACCAGAGTTCCATGAGAGTGATTAGCAAGAAGGCTATTGTCTTCTACTTGTGACAGGGATGTGGGAAAGTAGAAAGCAGCAGCTATTGCAGAAAGGGGCACAGCTGCCATGGAGTGAGCCTTCAGGAGAATCAGAGGAAGGGACATAAACATGAGGTGCTGCCCCTCCCAAGTCTGCAGGCCTTTGGGAAAGGAAGCAGAGTGCTTGTTACCACCCCAGCTCCCTGAGTCCCTCCTCCTGCTCCACGGTCCAGTGAGCAGCACTGGGGAGAAGATGAGCCCTGGATTCTGGGCAGTGGTGGGTGGGGACACAGCTGCTCCATTGCAGTAGACACACAGCAACGGGAGAATTTGGTTCTCTTGTGCCCCAAACAATGGAGTTCAGAAGGAAGGTCTGCAGAGGCAGCAATTGGGAGGCAGGTGGGAGGCTGGCCGAGGTGGTGAGGAAGTGACCCTGCCAGCTCCACACATTCGGTGAGCCTGGCTGTTTGGGTGCCAGGGTGCCCTGTGTGTTCTGCCTTCTGTACCCTGTTCACCATGGGTGAGCCCCTCGGTAGTCCTTGAGAGGTGGCTCAGTCACCCTAGCTAGGTCATCAGCCTGTGACTCTGTCACCTTCTGAACCCATTAGAAATTAGGAGCTTCTGCCTCCCACTACAGCCTTAGTTCACTCCCTCTTCCCCTCCCTCTTGTTCCACAGGGGTGTTTCTTCAACAGACGCTGCCCCCGCCCCAGTCAAGGATATGAGCACAGCAAGGCCAGACAGCAGCAGCCATGGCAGGAATCTCACACTAATACTTTCCGGCTCCAGCAAATAGAGTTTCTTGAGGGGCGGCTCTCAGAAGTGCCCCTAACTGGAAAGCAGACACCATCCCTGCCTCCACCAGTATTTCTCCCAGGACTGTGGCCAAGGTTTCCCGGACCACCTGGTGGAACCAGGCAACCTGAGATCTGGGGTGCCTGTAGCGGTGTGCGTCTCAGAAGTCAGGGGCTCCAGGTAGTGTCCCAACTTCCTTTGCCAGCTGGCAGGGGTCTGCCATGGAGAGGTGTTGACAGGCTTTCCTCACACTTTCAGGATCTGAGCATCAGCCAGGATCAGGAAAAAAGGATCTTAGAGTTCTTAAAGGAGCTCAAGGAAGGGAAGGACACCACAGCACGAGAGCTGGCCAAGAAGCTCAGGATTCCAAAGAAAGAAGTCAATCAAGCTTTATATTCCCTGGCGAAGAAGGGAAAGCTGCAGAGGAGGCCAGGAATACCCCCTTTGTGGAGCATTGCAGTCTCTGCTCAGGCCTGGAGCCAGCCCAGTGAAGAAGCGAAACCTGACATTCATAGGGGAGCCCCAAACTCTGAGCCCAATTCAGAACCCGAGGAAAGTGACGCCACCTCTGATTTAGAAGAACCTCCTGAGCTTTTTGACATGGCTGAGATCAAGGAGAAAATCTGTGACCACCTGTTCAATGTGTCTAACTGCTCTGCCCTGAGTCTGGCTAAAAATATTGGCTTCACCAGAGCCCGAGATGTAAATGCAGTGCTGAGTGACTTGGAGAAGCAAGGCGATGTCTACAGGCAAGGGGCAATTCCCACATGGTACTTGACAGACAAGAAGCGCGAGAGGATGCAAATCAAGAGAAATACACACAGTGCTCTTGCAGCCACTCCGGGTGCTGTCCCTGAGACCAACAGAAACACAGCATTCCCCACCTATCACCTACCACCATCAAATGCCTCAAACAACATGATGGCCACAGAAAAAGTGGAGAATGGACAGGAACCTATCATGAAGTTAGAAGGTAGACAGGAGCCCAGACCAGGACCAGTGAAACTGAAACCACCTGTTTATCACAATGGCCCCTCAAAAGCAGGGTATGTTGACTTTGAAAATGGCCAGTGGGCCACAGATGACATCCCAGATGACTTGAATAGTATCCATGCAGCACCAGGTGAGTTTCGAGCCATCATGGAGATGCCCTCCTTCTACAGCCATGGCTTGCCACGGTGTTCACCCTACAAGAAACTGACCGAGTGCCAGCTGAAGAACCCCATCAGCGGTCTGTTAGAGTATGCTCAGTTCGCTAGTCAGACCTGTGAGTTCAACCTGATAGAGCAGAGTGGACCACCCCATGAACCTCGGTAAGAGACCACTCAGGAACCACGCCTAGGGTTGGGATCAAGCAGTCTCATTCCTGACACAGTCTCAGCTGACTTGTGAGCATGCCCTTTGGTGGCCCCTTTTTTTTCCCCTCTTCCTTTTCTGCCTTTTGGCTGAATCACCCTTAGTTGGCCCTTTCTCTGGATATTGAGCAGGGATGATAAACCTCAAGCCAGCCAGAACCTTGGCTGAGCAAAGGGGGATTGACTCTTGGCTGAAAGAAGCTTCCTTAGAAATCACTGGCTTTCAAGCATCGTATTATGCCTGCCCCTAAGGCCAGAGGGGAT